>SKCR01045969.1:0-46598 GCA_019454045.1 Zanthoxylum bungeanum | reverse complement strand
TTTATCTTTCCCGATTAATTTCTGATTAATCTCTAATTAATCGTAAATTGCATCGATTTTCAATTAACTTGGTTAAATAAATTCTTTATTAACTGAGAAAATCGAACTCATATTATGGACATCCTTATTTATTAAGACTCAAATAATTTAATCTCTTAAGTCGATTAAGAAAAGTGAATGAATTTTAAATATAAGTATTAAGCGACCCTCATTTTTTAAATTGCACGAACCGATTACTTAAATCAATCTCTTGAGCCCCTCCGGGTAGAGGCCAAAGGTCTTGAGCGACGCACCACGCTCACTCGGTATTCCTGAATCCATCTCTCTTGCCTTTTTGAACTATCTTTCTCACCGGCTCCCCCGATGACCCCTCCATAAAAAACATCTCGAATGAGAGCTAAAGTAAAGTAAAGCCAGTAGTTCCTTCCTTAGAAGGTAAGGGAGGGAGGGACAGAGAGGAGGTTTAGGAGGTCGTAGACCAAGAGAAGAGATTAGTTTCGTTTCATCCTTGGCTTCGGGACAACGAAGCTAATATTTGATATAAAAATTGGAAAAAATATTATTTAGACTTGTAAAGTGTATCAATTTCCAAAAATCAAAAGTGAAAGATTAATACTTTCTCTAAAAGTTCAGATAGAAACAGGAAATTAGTACACAATTGGCTGTTTTGGAGTGAAAATTAATACATTTTTTAAATTGGCCAATCTCCGAAGAAAAGAATGATAATTTCCCATAAAAATTTGTCTTCCAAGTCTCATTTAAGCCCACTTACTTTACAAGAAAAATATATATTACAGAATTTTTATTATATATTTATTAAAAGTTTTTAAGGCTCTGCAGAATTATTTTTCTTAGAACAACCTCAAAAGAGTGATATATTAACTTGTAACGGATAAAAAAAGTACAATCATATTTAGTGTTGTGAGTTCCATTTTTATTGGCATGTGTCCGTGACAAAACAAGTTCAATTGAGTTGTAATCTTTCATGAAGATCTTTGTGCAATTGGACTGGTTTCTGGCTGCTATGCATCAGACATGCGTTCGTGGTGCGTTCGTTGCAGTGTTCGAACGAGTGGCGTTGGTGCTGCGTTCGTAATTGGGTTCGAACGTGTGGAGTTAGTGGCACGTTCTTTATTGGGTTCGAACGGGAATTCCAGAGAGCAAATGTTCGAGTCTCGTTCTTGTTGGGTTCGAACGAGATCATTCCAGAGAGCTCACGTTCGTTGTGCGTTCGATTGACGTTCGAACGAGTCTTCACAGAAAGGGCGCGTTCGTGTAGCGTTCTAGTAAGCGTTCGAACGCGACTGCGATCTGGACGCGTTTTTGGCTGCAAAACCCTAGGTTTTCACCCTACCTATAAATATAACCCTTAGCCGCCATTCTCATTAGTTGAAGCATATTTCCCTTGAGCCAATCTCTCAAAGCTTTCAACTCTCTTTGATTTCACCTTGAAGACTCTTTGAATCTTATGTCTTCTTTGTTAATGGTGAAATCCATTCTTTGATAAACCTTCAACACAACTTAACCCAAATTCCCTAATCCTTTAGAGTTCTTTAGGAGGAAGTTTGGTAGTCGGAGTTCCGGCGTCATTGGTGATATAATCTACTCAGAGACTTCAGAGGTTCTGAAGAAAACCGTGGGTCGCGGGCTTGAGGAGTTGCCTTGAGTTCTTGCAGTATTGAGGTACTTGAGTCGGTGGAGTTGCCACCATAGGTCTTGACCATCGCTGTAAGTTTTTCTCGATATAGTGGATTCGGGTGGTAGCCTATACCCGGAGTGGTTTTTACTCGGAAGAGTTTTCCACTTCGTCACCAAAATCATTGTGTTGAATTTTGTGTGGTTTGATTATTTTTGCTGCTTTAATTATTGTTATTGTTTTTACATTTGCAGCTTATTATTTTAGTTGTTGTTTGTTAAATTGCCTGTTGCAATTCCATAGTAGCAGTAACAGGACTTGTCCTGCTTATTGTCTGTTATTCCGCATAGGGTCAGAACTTAGGATAACCCCCGAATTTTCAAGTGTAATCGGTAATCAAGCCATTAACAATAATTATATTAAATATTCATAGGCTAACAGGCAACAGCTATTAAAGTTGAAATTAATTATTCCCATATAGAGAAAATAATTCCATGTTAGGTGAAACCTTCGAGTCATTTTAAAAGATTTAAAGTTATTCAATGAAAAATACTTAATTAATATCTTAACAAACTTAGTCGTTGATTAAAATATTTAAAAATGACTTTAGAGATCGGTTCAAATTTCAACGCTAGAGGTAGAGGCCCCAGAAATTCAATTATCAATAAATTTGAAAAGATTACAAGTAATTGAATTTAACAACTTATGACTCCCTCTTGTTATTATCGTAAAAACACATTGAATCTCTTAAATTTTGTTCAAATTAAAGAGCACCACTTATCTTTGTTGTTTGCTGATGTCTAGTGCGAAATCCCTTCATAACTGTAAACTGTCTGACGTCTTTATGTAAAATCCCTTTACTTCTACAAACCACTCCTTTTAGAGATTAAATGAGTGTATTCAATTGAGATTTTAAAAGATTATTTATGGATAAATAACTCATGTAGATTTTAAAATATTATTTCAGAATGTAATGACTTATATGATTTTATTACAGTTTTTTTAATCAAGATTTGTACTTATTGGATTTTAAAATATTTATATCATAAGAATTTAAAAGATTTGAAAGGACCACATATAGATTTTTTTACTTTTATGATGCTAACCAACCAACTTTTAATCGAATTATGAGTAATGTCTATCTAATTCAATGAGACATTCTTTTATTGGATCATTCTCGTTCAAATCACCTCTCTACTGAATTGATAATGCTATAATTTTCATCATGGTTGGAAGGAATGTCTCAACTCTCAACCATTACAACTATATTTTCTTTACAAGCTATATTGGCGGTAATATTTCCTGAACTTAAGCAATCTATCAATATTTTACTAACAGTGCATATAACATTACTGACGAAAATGCTTAATTACCTCCGATTATTTTCTGAGTTTCTGTGACAGAATGTCATGCCTCTGACCTAGGAATAAAAGATAACACATCGGCATCAATGATCTGTTGGGGTTTTGGGCAAATGGGGCAGCGGAAGAGCTGTTTGGGCGAAATCGAAATTTTAAAACTTTTTCAAATTACCGAATAAATTATTCAATATATAATATGAATAATTTATTCATATTTCACCTAAACACATTTATTCGATATCAAATAGCGACATAAATATATAAGAAACATCGCGAAACTTTTACGAAAACATTTTTCCGCAAAATTGCCTAAAACACGTTTTTGACCAAACCGACCACCCAACACTTATGGGGACTGCCCAGGTCAGCCCCAATAGTTTTAGGGAAGTTCATGAGCTGCCCGAATAGTGACAAATTCACTGTTTGGACAGCCGTCACCCGGTTGGCTCAAAAGTCACCCAGTAACGCCGTTTTCGCTTATTTCAACTCCGAAATAATTTCCGGCAATTGTTCCAACACCCAAAACACATCCAATATATTTATACGACATCAATTTCATCAACTTATTCACTGGTTTTTCCAGATCTGATCCATAACATAAATTTGTCAATTTTCATGTTTTAAATCCAATTTTTTAAGATTAATCCAATTAATCAAACACCAATCAAAGTCACCACACATGAACCACTCAAGAATAATTTTAGGCATTACAAGAGTGGTCATAACACTCTAGAATGGCAACATATTATCAAATGAATAAATTGGACAATAATTACATTAATTTCATCCAAATCACTTCACACAAGCTTCACCACTTCCATATCAATCCACTAAAACCAAAAGCCCCAAATTCTTAAGGAAAAGGAAACCCTAGAATCATACTAGATCATCAAGAAAATAATAAACATGCTTTTAAGCTTAGAGATATATAGGATTACCTGTTGATGATGTTTTTAGGCACTATGTTATTTAAGTAGCACGACAGGGGTAAAAAAGGTAATTCACTTCTCAGTCAAGATTATTAATGCCGACCCGACCACTAAAGAGTCAACAGTAAGAGGCCGGGAACTTTACGGTTAGTGACCGAGCACTTGAGTTCAAGATGACCGGGCAATTATCAGGTCGACAGCAGCATTCTCAGTACAAAAAGACTATTATGACCGACCACATGAAGACCGACCTCGTGAAAACCAAGCATAGGGCAAGACATGTTCGGGAAGATAAGTCATTCTATCCATACAATATAATATAATAAGTTATCCTACTTTCATGGGGTAAACTAGTAAGTCAATGTCATATTATGATAAAGGAAGTAAATGTAGTTTTTGACTAGGAATCCTTATATGAAAAGCAAACCATCTCCAACTGGGAATTCTTGTACAAATAGGAATCTGATTTCTTCACCATTATAAATAGGAGGGTAGAGTGAGTGTAGAGGGATAGGAGAATTAATATCAAGATCAAAATCATTACCATCAGACTTGTAAAAAAACCAGAGGCAGAACCGAGAAGCATGTTTGAGTAATAAAAGTATCATCATTTTTGTGCCCGTGGACGTAGGTCGGACCAAGATCCGCCGAACCACGTTAAATCTCTTTGTCGATTGGCGTATTATCTGTCTTTTGCTAAGTTTGCTTTTGGTCCCCCATAACCAAACAAATTCACTATTGATGGAGGATTGTCTCGGGAGTAATATTCCCATATTGCCCCTGAGACCAAAATCAGTCGTCAACATTACCTTTAATTCCTTAATTTCTTAAGCCTTTTTCCTTGATTTTCTTCATTTTCCTCCTTTGTTTCATCAAACCACATTTGAGAGCATTTGTTTTTGTTAAGTTTCGGCCATGGTGGAGAATAGAAGAAGAAAACATATTTTTTTCAAAATAAAAAAGGAGGTGACCGACTTATGGGGGTTAAAATGGTCATTTTTACATTTTAATTTCATTAAATTAAAATCAATATAAGATAAGCTATAAGTTGGACAAAGCAAATTTGAACACTTAAGCTTAATAAATCACGTCATGTGTCACCAATAATAATTCAACATTTATCATAACAATTATGAAAAAGTTTATCAATTAATTATTCAAATATTTAACAATTAAATATCTAAATAATTAATTAATATAATTATTATAATATATATATATATGTATTTTTATTTACATTAAATAACAAACACATATATCAATGGCATGTGTCAAAGTCTCATTTGACAAATAATTAATGTGTATCTAATCAAATTATGTATCAAATACAAATACACAACAATTATTATATGACCAAAATCCCCTAATGCATGTGTTATTGTTTAACCGATTAAACAATTTGAATTAACTCATTTAATCCGATGAAGTATTATGAATAATCTGTATTATTCATAACGTGTTGCTCAAATGCTCAACGAGTACACTTCAGATTGTGAGACTCTCTAAGTTTAGGTTTATCTGTCACGAAATCCAATTTCGTGTCCATAATTCACTCACTCATGAATTATGATGACCACAGATAATCTCGCTAAATTATGCAAGTTGAGGTCATTGCATACGTATAATCCCTATGTCACAGGTTATTCTTATTATATATGGGATATAGATAAGAACGTCAAATCCGTTCGGTATAATATAGTCGACTTTCAATTTACGATATCTAAATAACACTCGGAACTGATTTCCAAAGTTAGACCACAGCCATGGATTTACAGTATCGTAAACACGTGTAGGATGCCTATGCCCCGTACACAGGACTGACAGATTCTATCTTGATATGCACTAGATATCATGAGCATCAGTCCACACCCAACGAACAGGCGGAGATATGATCTAAATAGATCAGTGACATGACTGCCATCAAAGTATGGATGATAACTCATATATCCCACGGTGGTATCTCAAGTCGAATGACCACTATGCTCGCTCAACTCGAGAAGAAACCTATTGACGTTAGTGTACCATCTATTAGGAAATCTTCAGTGAGTCGTTCAATGTTTATCAAATAAACACCTACATGTCTATACGAGTCTCCCGAGACTCATGGTTCATTAGGATAACCCATCAGATCAAGTCACGATATACGGCGTGTACTGGTATCATCGGATTTTACTAACCGACCCGTGTTAGTAAATCTTGACCATGAACTTTATTTAAGGATATACATCTTATAGTGCGCTTCCCAATATCAATTACAAACTACGTTGTAACTGCGCACTACATTGTAAATCCTAGGGTATTTGTCTATTATATATGTATCACTAAACCAGATTTAGTTTCAATCTAATCATAATTAGATATCTAATCGCAATTAGATCAAATGTGTGTATAAAAGACAAGAGGTGCTACCATTTAATAAATAATATTATGAAAAAATGAATTGTTCGTATTTATGAATCAGACATAAATACGATCCGGATTGGCACTCTGAGCACCAACCCTAACATGATCTTAATAATTGAGAAATATATTTTTTTTCCTTAAATTTGGCTTTTAAAAAAAAAAAAATTACAAGTACAAAATTAGTAAGAAAATTCGGAAAAAAATTATTGTTGTGCTAAATTCCCTTTGTACATTTTCATCTATCCGATTGAAGAAGTTCTGCCGGCCTCAAATAAAATATAGGAAATTATCTTTAAATGTGATATAATTTTCCTTATCGAAAGTGAAATTCATTAAGAAATATTATTTGAGGAATGACATTGTCAGTTGCATTTAAAAGAAAGTCATATTGTTTTGTTTGAAAGAAGAAAAAAAAGAAGTTACTAATAAGCAAGTAAGTAGTTCACGAAGAGCTAACATGTATGTTCATCTTCTGTTTTCTAACAGTCAAAAAAATCTCATGTCAAAAGTATAATGTATTATGGTAAAAATTTTTTTATAGAGTTTGATATTTATAATTCTCACTAAAAAGCCTCACACAATCACACATATAAAAAAATCCTTACAAAATAATTATGTTTTTCAATACCATAAGACTTTCTATTACTTGTTTAAAGTCATGATTGAATATCACTAAATTTGGACACAATCTTTAAAAAATCATAATAGTCTTAATGGAATTCCACAAGACTTTTTAGATTCTTTAAAAAATTTAATCGAATACCACAAAACTTATTTAACCCAAAATAGTCTTTTAAAATCTCAATTGAATACACCCTCCTAAGAATATAATTGTACATCGCCTCTATGTAAATTTCACTCATTGCGATAAATAATTCACTCTCCCTGAAAATCGGTGGGTTCTAATCCAAATACATCTATTGGGAAACAAGTGAAAACAATGCGGAATTAAAATATCCAACTACACTATCTAAAATAAGTGATGAAATAATGTTGGATAAGTTCAATTACCCTTAAATTTAATCCTCTTATGCTAAACAACAAGTAAAGCAGTTAGTTAAAGTGTACAACAAATAAACAAAGAACAACAATATTTGTTTAAAAATGAAAAAATCTTTGCAGAAAAAAAATCACTCAGCATCTAGGTTAACACGTGAATTCATTATGTCAGAAATACTTATAGTGATGATAATCATCCTAAGACAAAAAATGCCAACACAATTTACCCCAACTGTAATAACATGAAGAACCTCATCACGCAGCCTTTTTCAAAATCTCTAAAGTCTTTGAGTGAATCCAACTCGCGCACTCGTGATGCCGGAACGCGACGTTCAATCTACACGTTAGAACTCTGAAGGATTTGGGTATTGGCTAGGTTTTATGTTTACGACATTGATGGTTAAAGAAGATCAATCTCTCATTGGAATAACAAAAAAATGTCTTCAAAGAATATAGGTTGACCAAGAAGATGGAAAGCCATAATATTAAATTTCAATAAAATTTCATTGCAGGACAAATAGGTTAAGTCAGACTTTTATAGGATAGGATTCCCAAACCCTAAAAACAATCTTTAAAATATGTCCAGGAAAGCGAAATACCTGTAGATATTCGAACCTCTTATCGCACGTCCAGTGCATGCCTGAATATCACATTTTACTATCAAATGTGATGACGCATGTGCTTCACACATGAGCTCATTGGGTTGGACGTGCGAACGTCCTCACATACATGGTTTGAATGTGGCAACTTCCATTTGACTTGAAATCCTCATCACACGAGTCCCAAATGATTTCCAATTAGAGTAGTGTTTTCACGGCTCATTTACAACTCAATTGAACTAGATTTAATAATGAATTAGCCAATTAACATTGTCGAATTGCACTTATGTTTTCATGAATCATTTACAATATAGGCTGACTTGCTAAACGTGAGTTTTAGCAAGCGCCGCAGACTCCCATGTTGGCGATCCTAAGATTTGGTCTATGACACTACACATGAGCTCACACGACAACTTCCACCTAATTTGAAATTTTCATCAAATGACTCTTAAACGATGTATAATTACTCTGATAGTTTCATGACCCATTACGACTCAATTGAACTTAATTTATTACGGAATTATCCGATTTGAAAATTCACGATTAGCCTAAGGTTCTGACCCTATGCGGAATTACAAACAAGAAACATGACAAGTCCTGATTACTGTAACTATGGAATAGTAACAGACAATTACCAAATCAACCAACAACAATAAAAACCACAATATTAATTCAATGCAAAATATAAATTGTGGAAAATAAAACAATCACACAAAATTCAACACAATAATTTTGGTGACGAAGTGGAAAACTCTTGGAGTAAAAAACCACTCTGGGTATAGGCTACCACCCGAATCCACTATATAGAGAAAAACTTACAGCGATGGTCAAAACCTGTGGTGGCAACTCTACCGACTCAAGTACCTCAATACTGCAAGAACTCAAGACAACTCCTCAAGCCCGCGACCCACGGTTTTCTTCAGAACCTCTGAAGTCTCTGAGTAGATTATATCACCTCTGACGCCGGAACTCCGACTACCAAAACTCCTCCTAAAGAACTCTAAAGGATTATAGATTTTGGGTTAAGTTGTGTTGAAGGTTTATCAAAGAAACATTCACAACATCAATGAAGAAGACAATGAGATAAAAAGTATTCAATGTTGGAATCAAATAAGGTTGAAAGCTTTGAGAGATTCTGGCTCAAGGGAAAAGTGCTTCAACTCTTGAGGAATGCGGCTAAGGGTTATATTTATAGGTAGGGTGAAAATGCTAGGGTTTTCAAAGTGAAAATGGCCAAAAACGCGTTCAGATCGCAGTCGCGTTCGAACGCATACTAGAACGCTCCACGAACGCGCCCTTTCTGTGAAGACTCGTTCGAACGCCACTCGAACGCACAACGAACGTGAGCTCTCTGGAATGACCCCGTTCGAACTCACTAAGAACGTGCCTCGAACGTTTGCTCTCTGGAATGCTCCTGTTCGAACCCAATGGAGAACGTGCCACTAACGCTACACGTTCGAACGCTGCAACTAACGCACCACGAACGCATGATGCACATCAACCAAAAACCAGTCCAATTGCACAAAGATCTCAATGAAAAATTACAACTCAATTGAACTTGTTTTGACACGGACAATACCAATAAAAATGGAACTAACACGATTAATAGAGACCCGTCGCTCCCAGGGAGGCCAATGAAACAAAGATTGTCTATGATTTCATAGTTAATGAAATAGACCGTGTAGTGCGCACGCGCACGCGCACGCACACCCTTATCCATGTCGATACATCAATGTTTCAGGCCAAAACCACCAGCATTAATAAAACCAGCAAGGATCTTGTCTGATAGTCAAACGCAAGCAGATTCTGTAATAGGTCTATTATCCTTCTCCGATGGAAAAAAAAACATATTGTAGCTAGGCACTTCTGATTGACAGAGTTCACATTGATGAAAATTGCTAGTTCTGTTTGTTTAATGTTTTGCAAGCAATTTTTAACATATTTTCATTTTTACTTTTCTAATTTTATTATTTTATTTTTATGTTAGGATATGAAATCTCACATGAGTTAAATAAAATAATTTAGCTATTTATCCAAGTCGATTTTTAAAGATTAGTTTTATCTATAAATTTATAACATTTTAGTGTTGGTTAAAGCTCAAGTACTAAGATGCTTGACGATTCTTGGAGAATATGTTAAATATTAATTGCAAAACATTAAACAAATCAGAGAAAACACAACACCTAAAAGAGATAAAGAGATGTCAAGATTCCAAAGTTAAACCACATAATTAATTAACCAGCAGTGAGCTCGTCTTCCTTGTGAGTCTCGACAGTAACATCTCCTTTAGGATAAGCAACACAAGTCAGTACAAAGCCTGCTGCTATTTGGTCATCATCGAGAAAGCTTCCATCTGACTGATCAACACTTCCCGACACAACTTTCCCTCCACAAGAAGAGCAAGCACCGGCCCTGCATGAATATGGAAGATCAATTCCAGCTTCTTCAGCAGCATCAAGAATGTACACATCATCATCACAATTTATCTCTTTTTCTCCCTCAGGTGTAATGAGCTTAACTTTGTATGTGGCCATGGCTACCACACGGCCTCCACTGTTGTTCAATTTCAGGCCAAAAAAGAGCCTGACCCATGTTGGGCATGGCTCTGAGGCTGGGCTTGCTTCTGATGAATGAGGTGCTCATCACCATGGCGCTTGAGAGGCTGGCCATTGTTTCTTTTTGGGTTCTTGGTTTTGAGTATGAGAAGTTAGAGTGGGTGAGAAGGATTGTGCACTGTTGATAATGGAGATGGTGTGGTTATGAAAAGAGATGGGTTTGGATTTCTATCTGCCATGTGGCACAATGTTGTGCCTTACATAAGGACTTAAATTTAGCGTTGACTTAAATTTTTTATTGAGTTTTTTTATATATCTAAATTGATAATTATTTATAATAATTTAAATATAATTAATTCTTTAAAAATTAATATATATAACTCAACTCAATATCATATTCAAATTATTTACCTATACTTCTAATGAAGATTCCTCTTTGCACATCTGCACTCACATGCTAGGAGGTGAGGTCGTCCTCGAATCAACATTTTGGTTGGATAAGGGCCACAATTAAAAATTATAAATTAAAAAGGTTATAATATAAAAATACAGATTTTAGAGGTTTATAACATAAAATTATATTTTGACTAAATACAAAACTAACCCAGATTAAAAAAAAATATTTTCAATAATCAAATACAATCTATTCTTCCCGTACTACAAAATCTTTTTTCTCTCTTTCTATTTTCTTCCCTTTATTGTAACCCACCCTATTTGAAGAAGAAGACAAGTGGTTGTAGTCTTTCGGTGACGGATTAAGGATAACCCCAATGCTATTTACTGTTTTAGCGCAAACCAAATTATACATTCATTTTCAGCACACTGCTCAACAACAAGGTCGAGGAATTCAAGACACCTCTTTTTTTGTCAATATTTCGGTGATATTTGAGGATCTGAAAATGATTTCCCATACTGCTAAAAACTCACTTATATTAAGTATTTTTTGTTGTATTTACTTTAACTTTAAATAAATTAAGTGTAAAAATAAATATGTATTTTCATTATTTTTATTAATATTTATAACAAAAATAAAATAAAAAAAATTATTAAAATAATATGTATGATACAAATAGTAAAAAATTATTTTATTAGGTCAAAATATAATTATATATAGATATAAATGATACAACTTAAAACTATTGAAGGTTGAAATCAATTTAACAAATTTAAAAAAATAAAATTAACGCAATGAACGGTTGCACGCCACTTTTCATTGTGTCATTTTTGTGTATCATTTAGACCCAAAAGCTCCAATGACGCCTTTGGATGACTACTGTTATACATATAAAATATACTACCTATAAATATATAAAAACCTACCAAATCAAGAAAAATTCTACAATGATATCACGTCACCTTGTAATAATTTAAGAAATTAAAAATCTATTAAGTAAATTATTATTATATAAAATATAGCTATATATATATATATATCATATTATCATACCATCCATATCTCTATTAAACTATAGAATTACTCGCAAACTAGAGTAAAGAAGCAGCTTCTCAGCAAAAGAGAATGTATTATTTATTATAAATCTGCAACAATTTCATTTGTGAAAGTCACATAACAAATGAAAGTACATTACAAAAACTTTTTTTTTTTAAAATTACTCATTCAATATCCATCTTGCACTAAATTACCAACCATATATATTTATTTTTCTTGGAATCGTTGAAAATCCCGCCGCAAAACCACATCTTCCGGGTTTTAACGGAACAGATAAAACTCCCGACTTTCCTAAACTTTTACAAAAAACGCATTCCCTAAATTCGAATCCATGACCTTAACGTGAGATCCTCAACCCTACACTAAATTACCAACCATTCACGAGAACATTAGAACAATAAAAAAATGATATCAAGATTCCAAGTTAAAACCGCGACCAATTTAAGCAATATCTTCTTCCTTGTGAGTCTCAACAGTAACATCGCATGTAGGATAAGCAACACAAGTGAGAACAAAACCTGCTTCCATTTGTCATCGTCAAGAAAGTTTCCATCTGACTGATCAACACTTCCCGAGACAACTTTCCCAGCACAAGAAGAGCAAGAACCGGCCCTGCATTGAGTATGGGAGATCGATTCCAGCTTCTTCAGCAGCATCAAGAATGTACACATCATCAGCACACTCTACTTCTTTCTCTCCCTCTGGGGTTATGAGCTTCACTTTGTATGTAGCCATGGCTACCACACGGCCTCCTCTGTTGTTGGCTTTCAGGCCAAAAAAGAGCCTCACCCATGTTGGGCATGGCCTTGAGGGTTTCTTATGAATGGGGTACTCACCATGGCCATTGTTGCTGTGTTATCACAAATATTCAGTAGAATGAAACAACAATCATCACATATACAAATTGTAGAAAGTACCCCATTCTCAATAGTTACACATCAGTTGCAGTTTCGGGATGCGTCCTAGGGTCGAGGCCCACTGCATCACCAACACAGTTCGAAGCGACAGGCAAGTCAGGTGGCAGCTGGCGAGCCAGGTAAGTAAAAATGCATTGCACAAACTTTGATAGGATTGTTATTGTCACACACTGCACAAATCTCATCAAAGTGGGGGTGACTGTAGGCACTGCATTTTTGCATATAAGTCCCGATGATGAGCCTCGTACGGAGACACTACCTTTTAAATCGCGGAAGTCGCGGGAAACGGACGTCGGAAGAGAAGAGTCAAGAATTGACGTATTGTTGGATTTAGTTCGCTCGCTTAGCCTCGGGTTTGCTCGTTAGACCTCCGTTTCAAAATTATCCCCGGCCCGAACCTTAAACCAAAACCCTAACTCTCGCCACACCCATGCATGCATGATCCCCACGTGAACTATCTGCTAGCCTTGCATGAAAACAAAACCCTAAACATAAGACACCTCACGCCCAACAAAAAGCAAAACACAAATCAATTAAATAAACCTTAGCCATTCACGCCACTACCCACACAAACACAAATCACAATTTAATAAATCACAAAGAAACAAGTCACAAGCAAACAAATTACAAACAAAATAAACCCTCAGACCATGCACCTCTACACGTGAACACACACACAAATTCAACAAAAACATAAACAAATTCAACCAAAGCAATAAATAAAAAAGGACACAAACAAGCAAATAAACAATCACAACAAGACAAAACCTAAGCCACAAACTCCCCACCCCACGTGAACACACATAAACAATTCAACAAAGCAATAAATAAACCACATCACAAATTCAACAATAAACAAACACAACAAGACCAAATAACCATATAAGCCAAACAAGACACATCACAAACAAGACAAATCCATTAAATAAACCTAGCCCTCCACGTCCAAATTCAACAAAGCATACCTCCCTTTTCAAAAAGCCAAACCATTAAATATTGTCTCCCAATAAATGATCCAACATCCTCCAACCCTCCACCAAATACCAATAATTTAATAGCCTCCCTCTCCACCTCAATCCCCCTCCATTATAAAAGAAACAAAAACCTCATGTCCCCTGGCGAACGCACACGTGAAAACCCTCCCCCATTTCTCTCTTCCTTGCTCACTCTCGGCCAAAAAAAAAAAAAAAAACCAAAAAATCGTAGATCACTTATTTTCTCTCTCTAGCCACTCTTCCTTCATCTCTCCCTCTCACCCCTCTCGTTCTTCCCTCTTCTCCCTAAGAAGTTCACGGCAGAACCACCATAAACCCTAATCTCAAGCTTCACGCCTCTTTCCCTTGGCTCTCCACTCTCACAACAAAACACAGCTCACACGTCCCCTCTCTTTCTTCTCTCTCTCTACCCCACACGCACCCCTCAAGCCTCCACCAACGTGAACCTCATCAGCCCTCTACAACACGGCAGCAGCAACCTAAGCCACCTCACACACATCAACACAAAGCACCGACTGCAGCTCCCTTCCCTCTTCAACACATAGCCTTCACGCACCCCTTTGACCAGCAACTTCACCAGCCTGCCTTCTACGTAAAGGCCCCTTGCTTCACACTGCCCTTCATGTAAGCCATTACTTCAAGCCACAGCCCCACCTCACAAATCTGCCTCATTCTTCACGCAATAACATAGCCAGCAACACATGTACCCCTCACAACAGCTAGCAACACACGTACCCTCGGAACACCCCTCAACTTCACCGACAGCAACACACTCACGTCCCTTCTTCAAGACTGCCCTTCACGTAAACTGTCCTCCATTCACGTCCTCAACACGTAAGCAAACTTCACTCACAGGCTTCACACACAAACCGACCTTCATTCACGCCAACACTACAATCGAAACAGTCCACTAAAACACCCCAAAATACTGCACAAATAGCCCCTCCTAAAGCCCTTAACCAGCAGCCTTTAAGCCATCCAACAACCCCTCTTTCACGCACAGAAGCTGCCCTCCTCCACGCACATAAATTGCCCTCTTTCACGCACACAGCAAGCCTTCAACACAGCCCACAAACTGCCCTTGCATGCAGCCCATGCACACGTAAAAATAGCCTCCACAAACTACCACCAAAACTGCTCTAAAATCAGCAGTCACCAAAATAACGACCAGAAACAGCGAGCAAAACAGCGACCAAAGTAGCCAAAACCAAAACAGTAAAACTGCCCCATAATCGATCCCAAAACCGACACAAAAATAAACACAAAAAATACCCCCCGAACAACAGCCCTATAGCACAGAAAATGGCCTGAAAACAGCGAGCGAAAACAGAGAAAACAGCAAGCGGAAACAGCGAGTGAAAATAGATAAAATAGTGGAAACAGCGAACCAGCGAAAACAGCAAACCAGTGAAAACAGCAAAAACAGCGGACCAGTGAAAACAACAGAAACAATAATCCTTCCGGCACCGTGAAACGCACTCCCGAAAAGCGACTTAAAAGGTAAGACCTGAGGGCACCCTTTGTTATATTTTATTTTGTTGTCCCGGACACGACATACTTAGTTGACGTGGAATACGTCTAACCGGGTATGCGATGTCCTACATTAAGAACGGCCAAATTCCTTGGTCACATGTTTATTCTGCATGTATTAATTTAACGTATTCATGAGATTGCGTGTTTGTCGTTATTCCGACTTATTTTTATGCATGCAGACTTAGATATAGGTCATATAGGAACTTAGATGCAGATTACTTCTGCAAATGTATGTTGCGTAGACTTGGTTAAAATTGCACAAATCCGTTAATTACAAGTGACATAAGTAAGGGACCATCTGAACCCAACAGTTTGAGGTATTCCCTTGCGAGGGGTGAATGCGGCCTTAAATCATTTCCCAGTTCACGCTGGGTGGCGACTCTTTTATTCTCCGGTTTAGTCCCTCGCGGGCTACTCCGTACTCCCGACCGAGCCACGAGCCTGGAACAGCGTCGCCGATTTCTGTGTTCTACAGTCTGGCGACTCCACTGGGGATAGAGAATCGGCCCCGAAATAATGTCTTGTAATGTTTGTGACTTGTGCTTTAATTAACCATGTCTACTGTGGGTTTAGGGAGTTTAATCAAAGGCGATTATTAAGGCTAGGTGATGGTTTGATGTCTTCCTTCATTCACTACCTTTCTATAAGGAAAAGCTGTGAAGGCACCTAGATAATCATTCACCCGTAGCTCACTGTGATATACTAATTTGGAGGACTTGTTGTTAGATGGAGAGGGAGGCTATTAAATTATTGGTATTTGGTGGAGGGTTGGAGGATGTTGGATCATTTATTGGGAGGCAATATTTAATAGTTGGCTTTTTGAAAAGGGAGGTGTGTGCTTGTTGAATTTGGACGTGGGGGCTAGGTTTATTTAATGGATTTGTCTTGTTTGTGATGTGTCTTGTTTGGCTTATATGGTTATTTGGTCTTGTTGTGTTTGTTTATTGTTGAATTTGTGATGTGGTTTATTTATTGCTTTGTTGAATTGTTTATGTGTGTTCACGTGGGGTGGGGAGGTTTGTGGCTTAGGTTTTGTCTTGTTGTGATTGTTTATTTGCTTGTTTGTGTCCTTTTTTATTTATTGCTTTGGTTGAATTTGTTTATGTTTTTGTTGAATTTGTGTGTGTGTTCACGTGTAGAGGTGCATGGTCTGAGGGTTTATTTTGTTTGTAATTGTTTGCTTGTGACTTGTTTCTTTGTGATTTATTAAATTGTGATTTGTGTTTGTGTGGGTAGTGGCGTGAATGGCTAAGGTTTATTTAATTGATTTGTGTTTTGCTTTTTGTTGGGCGTGAGGTGTCTTATGTTAGGGTTTTGTTTTCATGCAAGGCTAGCAGATAGTTCACGTGGGGATCATGCATGCATGGGTGTGGCGAGAGTTAGGGTTTTGGTTTAAGATTCGGGCCGGGGATAATTTTGAAACGGAGGTCTAACGAGCAAACCCGAGGCTAAGCGAGCGAACTAAATCCAACAATACGTCAATTCTTGACTCTTCTCTTCCGACGTCCGTTTCCCGCGACTTCAGCGATTTAAAAGGTAGTGCCTCCGTACGAGGCTCATCATCGGGACTTATATGCAAAAATGCAGTGCCTACAGGTAGCAACCCTCCCATCATTGACACCACAGAAGGTGTGAGATACCATTTCTTCTCAGGAATTGGGCGCAGAATGGTCTTCACACGACATGGGTTATTTGGAGCACCACTCCAATTTCTTCCAACAACTGTGCCGAGAAGTGCCAGAGGGAAAGAAATGAAAGCCCAAATTACAAAGACAACCACCATCGTGCCAAAGGGAATAGCGGCTAGAGATCAGTCGAATATTGCAATTGTGTTCAATACAAACCCAATCCCAAAGACCATAAATGGAAAAAGGGATGCTGTGAGGATCAGACTTTATCCAATATTTACCTGACAAAACAAGGTAGAACCAAAGATATAAAACAGAGACGAACAAGAAAAGAGAAAGGGAGAGTATGTGAGTGAGAATTGGAGAACAATTGGATCAAGTCATACCCCCATTGCGAGAGTAAATCCCACCGCTCACATAACCAGAAATGAAAGAAGTAAGAGCATAACACACTATGAAAGTAGTAACAATAGCTCCTCTCCTGAAACAACAATTATATCAAACAGGTATAATTTAGTGACTAACAGCATGTGCTATCGAACCACAAATAAAATTGTATTTTTTCCCTGTTAAAGAAGTGGAATACAGTGATAGGTTTCTACAGCCTTCAATGAAGCTATAAATTATACATTGCAGAGCATGGCATACTGTGCATGCAGAAAAATTGAAGAACGTTCAAGGAGAAGAGTAATTGTGACTCTACTAGACCAAATACACATATATGTTATAAGCATCAACGAAACATACCCGATATACAAAGTTCCCACAATTGCCACTAGAATAACGAGTAGAACAAGCAATGCAAGTTGTGCACCTGTGCCAACAGCAGCTGAGTGGACAACCAAATTGCAAGGAGGCCGGAAAACATCCCCATGGACAAGTTTCCAACCAGACTCCTCACTCACATCTCTTTCCTGTGTGTGGTATTTGAATCGTCAGCTGAAGATGGACTTATATTTTGAATCTTTTATTTTTTAATATGTATTCAATGATGAAGTTGCAGACCAGATGTCCACAAGATCATCAAAACACCATAAGGGAAAGCCAAAAAGTATACAAAAAGCTTCCCCTGACAGTTGCAAACTTGCAATGAATGCGACTATTTTCCTAGAAATGTATAAATGAATCAAGGATAAATGGGCCACAAATCAAGAAGCTGGATATAGAAATAGGCTCAAGACTGTTACCAAAGTCTCTAGATCATCATCTTCCCGAGCATATTTGGCATAGTCATTTCTAAGAGTCCGCATCAATATCATAGAGACCAACCCAGTGAGGAAGATAACCATCATGAAAGAATTAAAAATGGAGAACCAATGGATCTGCAAATTGAAATATGCATTAACAAGGAAAAACTTTATGGGCCAATAAAGGAATACTTTATCAAACAGCCAACAATGCAACACTCGTAAATATAACGAAACAGTCATTTGTTTGAAATAAGAAAGTTGGAGCGAGATAGCAAATGAATTGACGAGCACTAAAAAGGAACGAAGTCACCATGATTAATGTTTACCTGATGCTCAAAGAAAAGGTAGTCCAAATAAACATCAAAACGACGAGCAAAAGTGACATTAGATGGAGTCCACTTGACTGAGTATGTCATTGTTAGGACCCAAGAGGCAAAATAGGAAATAGGGAAGGGTAGATAGGTCACTTTAGTTATTTAGGGTTTACATATAAATTAGGATGTTTGTTTCATTTGGGATTATGCTATTATTGTTCTTGAATTTGGAATTGGGAATGGGGGAGGGGAAACCCTAGGGAGGTTGCCGACACCTCAAGTTGTGCACGGGCTGGTGACATTGTTTCACCTTCAACTATCTTTGTAGTTCCGTTTCGTTTTTATCAATTAAAATACAACTTTATCTTATGTTTTTGGTGTGATTTCTTGTGATTGATTTGAGGATTTTGGGGTTCCATCAGTCATGTCCAGTGTCCTCCCCACTTCCAATGGCTTTGGGCCCTCTTGAGTGAGATTAACATGAATAATCTGCAAGAGTAGAAGTTAGTTTAAATAACTAATTTGGAAACCAGAAATAAGAGTATTATGGTATCTTAAGAACCAGAAACCTGATCTTTATTGTATTTAAAAATTATATTCTTATGTGTGTACAAGATGTGCTTGCTATTATCACTGTTCTTATCAGGATGCAGATCACCAACAAAGCCTAAAACAACAACGAGAGAAGTATCCAACCACGATATCACATTATATACGGACCAAAAGACATTATCAAAGAATAATCGATTGCATACCCCATAAAGGCAGATCATCTGAACATGCAGTCAGCAAATGGAGACCAGAGAGAATGAGACAGAAGAAAAGCAAAGCAAAAAAGATTAAGTGCTCAGATAAAGAAAAGCATATCAAAATAAACTCAAAGAAAAAATATCTGCATGGTCCAGACCAATCATTATTGTGGTCAATAAATCAAAATATTTTTGGGCTCATTTGGCATTACCAAAAAATTAAGCTTGGCAACTATGCAACCAATACAGAAGTGAACAGTAATACTATTCAGCCTAGAGTCCTAGACTATAAAAGCCTACTTTATTTTACCAAGCTTCATAAAAATAAGAAGCAAGCAATCGTACTTGCAGGCCTGACATAACTCAATTTGGTTATTAAATTAGCTGTAGCTCATAACTGATCATCCCCGTGATTTCCCCCAGTCCAAAAACAGACTGCATTCCTTGATATGTTAAGATATGATTTTTCATTTTCAAGAATGTTTTTATAGTTGGAACAAATGTTACTAATTATATGAGCTAATGCACGGGCATGTCAGTAAGTTAACAATATTAAACATTTAACTTTAGTATCACATTCAATTAAAGTCATCCCTAAATCTGCTTTTTTTCATTGATAATTACTTCCCTAGTTTCATCTTTTTCAGTAGCTTCTACATTTTATCAGACCAAACTTATAAAAGTTTGCGATATATTTCAAATAAAAAGACATAGTTAAAAGTTAAAACATACCCAAGAAGAATTCAAACCAATAATTGTTTTCAATTGCATCTTTGAACTGTTTGACCTTTGCCTCATCAAGTTCCAGTTGACAGATGGTAGCTTTGTCCACATTCCCTGGGCAAAAACAGAATGAAGAGTTCAGAATGGATGCAACAATAACTATAAAGTAACTCCATCAACAAAATCACAAAGATATAAAGCTTACATACTTTGGAACATTATTTCAATTTGACTGTCAATAAGTTCATTTCCCCCCAGGACCTCACCAAGACCACCCCATTTGTGAGCAGGATTTCCAGATGCATGGCAAAATGGAAGACTGTAGTAATTATAAGTTTCTTGCGGATTGTTATAAGGGCCAACCTTATTTACCCAAAGGGTAACAGGGTCATCTTGTTGATACTACAAAAGCAGAAACATAGGGTGACCACAAGTTATGTGTAAGGGACATGAAAACAGGGCAACTCGATATGATAAAGGTAAGAAACAAATGCAAGAGCTAGAGATTATGTCACTTCTGCGAATCTCGAGTTTAGTTATTGCAGCAACTCCTTTGCTAAGAACATAAATAAAATTTCATTGTCAAAACAAGTTCAAGTCAGGATGACTTAAAAAATACGTTTTCCGATATACATAATGGAAGATACTATATGCATAATAATAAAGTTTATCATGCCAAAGGCTATAGACGGATAAAATCACCGTAACTGCTGAAAGGTGAAATGTATTACCCTAAATTTTGTATAAATTTATGCTTACAAGGAATAACTGATAACTGACAATCAAAGATAAGCTTAGTGTTCCAAAAGTGCATTAAATTTAGATGTTTACATGGTCTAATCAATATAGGTTTAGTACAGATAGGTTGACTGTTACAAGTTCAGAGTCAATTCAGTGACATTCAACAATGTAAAAGCAGAATGAAAGTATGTATTGAGAAACTCCTCCACATGGTCCAACTGAAATAAATCAATAATTGGACCTTGCCCATAGTAATAAGAAAGTCAAAATAAACAGCTCATACATGGATTTGATAGTACAGTTTGTGATCTAAAGCTTGAGATCAAGCATCTCCTGTCAAGACTCAAGCCTGAGATCAGAACCTTCTTGTCACACTCTAAATTTCTTAGTCATCCTTCCAAGTCTATACTGATGATAACTTCAGTCAATGAAGGGCACCTGTGGTGCAAATCATATTCATATTAAGATTTACGATTTAACTCTTCAGCCATTTCAAGATTAGACGAAACCCCTTGGCTCCCAACCAAAGTACAACACTTTACATTCTCATAAGTTAAAATGTCAGACTAGAGAGAGCTTGTGCGGGAGATGATTATGTAAAAACAGTGCTCCTAACAAACTAACATAATGTATTTATGTCAGTAACGCTCCTCATCCTCACTTTGCATATACAAATTGTTAAAAAGTTAGGAACTATTTCCAACCGATACAACTTTAAATAGTCAAATTAATCCATGGGATGTATAATTTTCCATCGAGGTGTACTCAAGAAAATTAACACCCCCAACATCTTGTGCTTATCTCCACCGATTAAGCTTCCGAGCTGTACTTATATCCTTTCTTTAACCAGGCAATGAGAACTGAACCATCCATATGTTACAAATTAATCACACTCCCAAAAAACACTAACTACACAGTACACACGGAAAATCTTGATCTGCTCCTTCCAGTAATCATAACATACAAAAGCCAAACCATATCTCCAATCAGCTCAACCCAAGCAATAATCCGGAAACTTTGTCCAAACATTCCAACAAAGAGCAGTCATGTTACACAATTCCCTACCAACAATTCTCCATTAAAAGGATACTATAAAGTTGCATGTCATGTCAAGTTTTAAACTAATCGAATCAAACAGAAACACTGGAAAACATAAAACCCAATTGAGATCTAAGCCTTACATAACAAAATCAAAACATTATAAACAAACCCAAACGCAAATTTCGTTTCTTAATCGAAACAAGTGATTTAATAGAACTGAACAAATGCACGATGAGATCTAAGATTGAGGGAGCAGAGAGACAAATTTCTAATAGTTTGAATTCTAACGCAAAACAGAACGAAAAATGGAAAATGATTTTACCTTGTGATCCGACTCGGAGGCGAGAGATGGAGAAATGCAGAGGAGGAGGAGGAGGAGAAGTGGAACGGCGGAGGACATGACGAAATGAATCGCCGGCAGTGATATCCGACGGTCCTGATTTCAATATCAACTAGAAATGAAATGTTTGCTCTCCTTTAAAGAGAGCGAGAAAGAGAGTGATTTGAGACTTGTATGTATTTTATTAATGCTTGCTCGCTCTTCATTTCGTTGAATTGAATGAAGCACGATCACATAATTCATAATACAAGTGAAAGGTAACGTGTCTTCGAGACGCATCCCAACGATTTAAAGTTGGTGACTTTTTTCTTCGGATTTAAATCCTGAGTAATATTTTTATAACAGTATGGAACAATATCGATTTATTAGTGAATATGAATGATTTGAGATTTCCCATATTTAAAAAAAAAAAATGTTGTAATTAGTGACCCGGCCCGGCCCATTTTAATTCACTGGACTTAGGTTTTGAATTGTATTGGGCCTAATAATTCACTATCTGTACAAGCTAGAGGCAGAGGTAACGTTATTCAAACCCCACAATCTGTCTCATTGACCCCGTTTATTTTCCTATTCGTTTGTTTTCATCAATTGTTTTTTTTTTATTGAACTAATAAATCAAACATTTGTAAATAGAATTATTCATCTTCTTTTTTCAGTGACACTATCAACTAACGGTATATCGAAAGTTCTTTTGAGTGGTGCTTAGTGCTACTAACACCTTTAATATTCAATTAGTGGTACAATATCCGAATTATTATTCGAATTGGTTTTCAAACAGACTAAATCAAAATAATATTATTTTAAATTTAACATATTCATACATTGATTTCGACAAAAATTTCAGGCAAAACAACTTTTCCTTAATATTCTATCGTGACCCTATTTTTCAAATTCACTTTTAGTCTGTTTGTTTTATCATACAAGTTTTTTCTGAAAAATATTTTCACCATTTTATAATATTTGGGATATTTACATAAAACTTGATCAATGTAAATTATTTTATAATCAATACAAAAATTTGGTCTTCTTTTTTTTTTAAAAATGACTCATAAATTATAAATCACTTAATTATTTTACATATAACAAATTTTTTCTTCACTTTTAATTTTTTAGAAAATATTTTTAGAAAAAAATATTAGAAGCTCCCTAGCTTATGTCATTATCGTCCCGGAAGCAACTGCGCGTGTGGCGCACTGCCATTATTAACAAATCTGATCCCGCACCCTACGTTTCATTGCCACGCGCAACCATAGATCGTGATGCTCACTCCTTACAAATCAAGTGTGCTACGGATCCCAGTTGGTCAATGTCCAATATAATATTTCTTTTTAATTTTTTTAAAATAATTTAAATAACAATATCACACATGATATTCATGTTTTTTTTTTTTTGCCTTCCCCTTCGCCTTCCCCTTCTCATTTCTTTTTTCTCCTTTATGTAATAATGACAAACTCATAATTGACAAAAGCACAAAACAAGTTGGACGAATTATCAAATTAGATAAAAATATTTAACTATAGTTAAATACCAAATTTAAATAATGTTAACATTAATAACTTTCAATTTTTTCGATCTACAATCAAAATATATTTTCACACTTTTTATTAGGTTGTTATTGACACTAACATTTTATATATTTTTATATGATTAAAATTTGATAAATTTGATAATTATAGTTAAATAACAGTTTTGTCACTAGTACAAAAATAAACTATCTTGATATATGATTTATGACAAATATTGTTTCTGACATCAATTTATGACACATATATGATAAATAAATTAACTATCAATAATTAATGATAAATATATGACAGATAATTATCTGTCAATAAATAATGATAGAAATTTTGACTGAAAATATTTTTATTAATAATTAATGATAAAAATGAATTTTATCAAGAATTCGTTATGTTTATAATTCAAAATATTAGTCAAGTGCCAAATTTAAAAAAACGATGAATTCAGTTAAGTTCAATGTAATTTATATGTTTTTTTTATATTATATATATTTTTATAAATATTACTCTAAATTGATTTTTATATTTACAGCTAAATGGAAAAAAAAAAAAAAACATAATCTCTATATGGGATCAATGAAGTTCGTTTAGATTAAACATCTTGTTCTTACTTCCATAAGGCGAACTCTAAGGCTGTGTTTGGTTGGGGGTTTGGAGGGAGGGAGGGGGGGGAGGGGAGGGATTATTTTAAATTTTGTTTGTTTTGTTCAATTTTTGAAGGGGGAGGGGAGCAAAACCCTCCTAAGTCAATTTTAGCTCCCTCCAAAAGTGGGAGGTTTGGAGGGGAGAGAAAGTGATGAATTAAAATTTTAAATGTAATTACTAAATTATCCCTACTTATATTGTTTTAACTTTTATTTATAACATGCTATAAGGATAAATAGTAAATTAGTTTTAAAATCTCTTCACAATCAAATTCATTTAATAAAAACCCTCCCCTCCTCCCTTGAACCAAACATAATTTAATTAAAATTCCCCCTTCCCTTCCCCTCCCCTCCCCTCCATTAAATCCCTCCCCTCCCCTCCCCCTCCCTTCGTTGAACCAAACAGACCCTAAAGAAAATTGTCATCTTTAACTCTATCTTCCATCATTTCCCATGACACTCATTAATATTCTCATCATTTTTTTTAATCATTAATTAATTTATTTTTTTTGTCCCCTTATCTTTCAAAATTTCGAATTCCATGACAAGTTAAGTAAGAGCTATTTAAAAACTATTTGGCTATGCTTATCACTTAAAATCTATGGAGTTATATCTTTTTCTCGAAGGTAGTTAGGGATACTCAAACATCCATTATATTAGGACACTACAACTCTTTTGATTACTATTTTCAACTATTGAACATGATATTTTTTTAAAAAATAATAATATCTATTTTGGATATAGATATTCACTTTTTCACCGTAACATAGTTATGTATAATTCGTCTCCAATAGACGTGGTTTGACGATATATGATTCATGATTTGACTTTAAAGTCATGTGTTCGAATTCAGATAATGCGTTTTTTGTAAGAATTTGGGACGGCCGGGGGTTCTACATGCTCCGCTTAAGTCAGGAATGAGTGGTTTGGCGGCATATTTATAAATTTGAAATATTAAAAGTGGATCCTCTAACCCAATTATTTTATTTTATTGTTGCAGTACAATTTAAAATTCTTCATTCACTTCAAACAAATCCATCATTTTTATTTTTACTCAAATTGTTATTTTATTTTACTAAATATATTCATTGTGGATTGACCCCATGACTTATCAGATTATTTTATTATTTCGACACTCTTATATTTGGGAGTAAATAACCACTTTTTAAATGTGTCTCTGATAAAACAAATTAAAATGATATTGGAAATCCAATCCAATTTCTTATAATCTCATGATTATTTATACATCTTATATCTCATGAAAAAAATAAACATATCACGGTTAAACGCGAGTCAAATTACTAGTTTAAATGTAATGTATCTCCTTAAACTTAAATTATTAATTTCTAATTTTTATAGTCAAAGACCAATCAATTGAGCTATCTTTTGAGATATTAAGTTTAATATTTTAAAATAAAGTACATATTTAAGTTAATAAACAATCAACTTATTACTGATTTTATTTGGAAAAGATAACGAATCATATTGATTGTAAAAATAAATAAGTCCATATTTGTAATTTCTCTAAAATAATATTATTCCGATAAAAAAAAAAAAAATCAATGGAGCCGCTTCAATGTCAATCTAGATAGTTGGATTTTAATCCAACGATCAAAATTTAAAAATGGAAAAATTTATTTATTTATTTGTTATTGATTTAACACGTGGACCATTAGATGTGAATCAAAATTGTAACAAAACACATGTTCCATTGCCATAATAAGTTCCTCAACCCTGTCCCTACAGTAAAGGCAAGAACAAAAATATTCTCTCTTTGTTGACTGTTCACAACAGTATCGTTACCACTGCTTCTGTTTCCATTTTCCCTTTTCCCTTTTCCAAAAAAAAATAAATAAAAAAATATGTTGAATAAATAAATTCCAATTCTCTCCAACTCAGTGTTTCAGATTCTTTGCCTTCAAATCCCCTCCAATCTCTTGTATAAAATTACTCTGTTCTTCACCTCAATCCTCTAACTGCTTTCTTCTTTTTCTTCTTCTTCTTCTTCTTCTTAATTATCATATAAATACCATATAAACACACATACACAAAATATAACCCCAAAAAAATTTAAAAAAAAGACACACAAAAAGAGAGAGAAAATGGAGAAGTATGAGCTTGTTAAGGATATAGGATCTGGGAATTTTGGGGTGGCCAGGCTTATGAGAAACAAAAACACCAAAGAACTCGTTGCCATGAAGTACATCGAGCGTGGCCACAAGGTTTATTTTATTTTTTTTTTTTTTTGCTTTTAAGTTCATCATTAAGCCCATTTCAATTCTTGCATGCATGTATTTGCTGATGTGTAAAAGTTTGGATTTTTAGATTCTGGGGTTGAAGGAAAATGCATGAAAGAAACTTCTGTTTCGGAAAGTTTAGATTTTTAATTTTTAATTTTGTTTTTTGTTTGTCTAATTGTTGAAATTATCGTGTTTCAGATTGATGCAAATGTTGCTAGAGAGATTATTAACCACAGATCACTTTGCCACCCGAATATTATTCGCTTCAAGGAGGTTAGTATTTTTTCGTTTATGGGTTTGTTTTTGTTTAGAAGAATTTTAGTTTGTTAAAGAGTTTTAATTTATTAGCACTGTTGTATATGTTTATGTTTGAAATCATGTTAAATGGTTATTTGAGTTTGTAGGTGGTTTTGACTCCAACACATCTGGCAATTGTGATGGAGTATGCAGCTGGGGGTGAGCTCTTTGAGCGAATTTGCAATGCTGGAAGATTCAGCGAGGACGAAGTATGATTTGTCTTAGCTTTTCTTTACCTTTGATTTGCTTATTATTATTGATTAATTGCGAAGAACATGTAGAAGAAACACTGAAGCGTGATTGATTTCATTGTGTTGTTTTTTTATCTTAAGAGAAAATACATTGAAGAAGGCAAGAGGTTTTATTTTTGCTGTTGTTACACATTTGTGTTTTTGTGCAGGCCAGATATTTTTTCCAACAGCTTATTTCAGGTGTCAGCTACTGTCATTCCATGGTAAAAGTGACTTTAAAATATCAGAAAAATGTTCTTTCTGGTTTAATGGTGAATTTCTAAGTTTGGCTTTGTCTTTTTCTTTATTTGCAGCAAATATGCCATAGAGATTTGAAGCTGGAAAACACTTTTTTGGATGGAAGCCCAGCACCACGCCTGAAAATATGCGATTTTGGTTACTCAAAGGTCTGATTTATAATAAATTTAATATAATCAGATCAGTGTCATAAGATCTGTTTAGTTTGATGAAGTTTTAATCCTTTGATGTTCTTTATTTGTGTAGTCATCTTTGTTGCATTCAAGGCCCAAATCGACTGTTGGTACTCCAGCATATATTGCCCCAGAGGTTCTTTCTCGGAGAGAATATGATGGCAAGGTAACTTTGTTCATCTGTGTTATAGGACATATTCATATTGCATACTTAGTAACTGATTCATCTATAATGTAGTTAGCTAGTCTTATTTGTTTCTCAACCGTATAAACTCTGTGAACTAAAATTTCATAGATGACTACACTCATGCCATTGATTGTTGAGTGAAAATTCTGGGGCAATGAGTTTCTTCATAATTGCAAGCATATGAATATCTAGTATCTACAAAATTCTCTTTCCTTTTTCCCCCTTTAGGCAGAACAAAGGTTGTGAGTTTGAGACTTTCTGCTGCAGCTGATGATTGCAACCTGAAATGGTAAATATGGCCAGCCTATTGTGGTTCCTACACCAGCATGTTTTGTTTGCTTCTGTTGCCCATCCTCTATCCTGAGTTGATTTGAGAAGGGCAGCTCCATGGTTTGCCATTTGGCCAATGGATGATATTTTTCCGATTGGCCAGTGGATAATATACTTGATATGGACCATTGGTATGAAGCAATTAGTTATCGAAATTGTGGCCTAGGGCAGCAATTCCTATATCTATCATATGGGTTTCATTTTTTGTTGTCCTGTGCTTATAGTTTTGGTATTTGCTCCAATCTATCACGTAACTTTAGTTTCACATGTCTATATCCGCATGGTTTAGCTTAATACAATTCCATTTGCTGGCCATAGAGCACCTAAAGTATCCACATCAATTATGTTATTATTTCTGCAAAAAAAAGGAAAATTTCATCTCGCAGGTTCAGTTTAATATTAATTTTTGTTTGTTCAGTTGGCGGATGTATGGTCATGTGGAGTGACTCTTTATGTTATGCTGGTGGGAGCATACCCGTTTGAAGACCAGGAGGACCCGAAGAATTTCAGGAAGACCATTAGTGTAAGACACTTTCACATTATTCTCCCACCTACCCACAAAAGTATTTGTTTTTCATTTTGCTTCATATTTTTTGTCATCTTTTCTGCAGAGAATAATGGCTGTTCAATACAAGATCCCTGACTTTGTTCACATATCTCAATACTGTAGAAATCTCCTTTCTCGCATATTTGTTGCCAATCCATTAAGGGTATGTATGACTAGAAGTGCCTCAACTCTGCCAGAGAGTCTCAATTTTTTTTTTATATCATGAGTGTCTTAACTAAGAGGAGGTAAAAAAAAAAATCTATATCACATGTTCCCTAACACACTTTGGGAAATTGAGGTTGGGATTCTGATGCTTGAAAACAATACATTCAGGAAGAGTAAAATCAAAGAACAAACATCAGCAAATAATGTCCAAATTTGATGTGAGAATTGAAAACTTCTATAGTCTAATTTAGTTCTATTATTCTTAGGTGGTTGTTAATTTAGTTTAGTATGTTGTTGGTGTGGTTTTTACTAGTTTTCGTAACTGTTTCGGGTTGAGATTTGTTATACGTTCTGTGGCTGTGGGCTGATAGGTCTTGTTTTCCGTATCTTTATGCTATGTGATCAATGAGCCTTTTTTTGTTTTGTTTTTTGTTTTAGTTAAATCTTTGTTTCCTATTTAGACTGGAAATCGAGAAAGTATGTAAACTTATGTACCACGCTTACTTTCCATGAAGTGTAGTTTTGTGGAATTTCCAATGTTTTAACTGCTGTTGGAACTTTGTAATTCAACCCCAACCTAAGGTGTTATGCCAAGGGAGCTTGAGGGGCTATGCCTGGGGAATTATAGAATTTATTTTTCAATGGAAAAAAAAACCACATGGACCACTTATGGGGGTAATTTTTAGTTGTGGGAGAGGCGATGGCAGTGTAAAATGACAAGCTGGCCTATGAAACTGTTGTTGCAAGATGCTATGCCTTGGGATGTGGGAAAAGCGAGCAATTCCTTCAATTTCTTTTGACCATGTTAAGTCTCAGGGCCTTGTGGGTCGTCATTTGAAAACTCCATCCTCTCCCACGTTCTTGGACCATGTCAACAATCTTTTGTTGCATCAGCCTTCTATGGTAATATTTTGACCATGATCCCCAAAATATGTGGTTAAATTTTTTTCCTTTATTGGAGTTGCCAGACAAGTCTTCTAATTCTATTCATAGATTTGATTAATGTGATAATGGAGTTGGCTAGATCCTGGACAGAAAGTTATTGACTTATGCATCAGGAGTAGAAAGTAAATAATGTTCTTTTTAGATGCAGAATGCTCCGTTGAGAAGAAAAGATGGGGTACAGTCATTGCATCCAATAACCAGAATTCAATCTAAATGAAAAACTATCATTGAGCCACATGCCAGCTTCTTTTTATCACATTCTAGCAACCTATTATTACATATCAGATTCTATAAAGGGTTCATATCTTTTGTGAGGATTTTCGTAAAGGTATTCCTCCACTGAACATTTTCAGTTCTGATGTTTGTTATTTTATGTGTGTTCTAATTGAAAACAGCTTATCAATGTGCACTTGAGTGGTCGGACTACCAGAATGGACCTAGGTGTCGAATCTGGACTTGATATGACACATACAAGCTGATATGGCATGATTTATGGCTCCTAGGATTGAATCTGTTATGTTTAACCTAAATATTAAATTAATAACATGGTTTCTATTTTAACATCTGCGACTGGAAACACTTGAACAATTATACTCTACTTCTGAGACGTCAAAGTCATAGAACTCGATATATTATACTTTGTGTGACATTTGTCCATGGAGTGTGAGAGAAGTTTCGGTAATTGAAGAACTCTTTTGTAGATGATATTTTACGTCATATCCTTTTGTCCACATTTGTTAGCACTTTTAGATGAGGAGTCCTTTTAGCTTATATTTCAGTCGACCGTTGTTAGCATTTTGGGATCATATTTTTATCATCACACAGCTTCCTGATTACGAACAACTTTAATTTATGTAGTTACTGTTTGTATCTTTCTTTGTTTTACAGAGAATTGCCATTAAAGAAATCAAGACCCATCCATGGTTCTTAAAGAACTTGCCCAGGGAACTAACAGAGCCAGCTCAAGCCATATACTATAGGAAAGAAAACCCCACCTTTTCCCTCCAAAGTGTAGAAGAGATCACGAAAATTGTGGAAGAGGCCAAAGTTCCTCCTCCGGTGTCTAGATCAATCGGAGGTTTTGGCTGGGGAGGAGAAGAAGATGGTGATGAGAAGGAAGAGGAAACTGACGCTGAGGAAGAAGACGAGTACGAGAAGACGGTCAAGGAGGCACAGCAAAGTGGAGAATTTAACGTCAGTTAAGGACTAACTTATCCCTTTTCCAAATATTTTAGCCAAGAATATTGCCTCTGGAATTACCTGTACTTAAGTATGCTTCCTATTTTCAAGTTCGTATAAAGTCAGTTTTCTATTTAGGACCTAGTGGTGAATATATGTTTTGTATCTTAGTGCGTACGGGCTGGAGAGTTTTTAAGTATTCCATATGGAAGACAACATTAGGGTGTGTTCTTTCTTGATCTTGGAAATAATAGGAGGAAATGAAGATTAATTTATATTTCGCTTTGTCAGGGTTAATATGCGTGTCATAACGTTTGGGGTTTTGTTTGTCTAGGTTCAGCAAAGAAACATGGTGCTTGTAAGGAGATCTCATCTTAAAGTTGTTATGTAGTATGTAATGCTATTTATGTAGTATGTACTGAGTTTCTGAAGAATATTATTATTATAATTAACTAGTGTATCTTTTTAGTTTTTGTGGTGAGTTTGAGGGTTTTGGCCTGAGAGAGTGACTCCTTTTTGCGACTTGAAATGCAAAATTCGTAACATGCAAGGTTAAAGAGGGTCTGTCATTATAAGTCGTAGTTTTTCCTGTAAAATTTAGATAAGAACATATCGTAATAAAGAATTACGATTCTCTTCTAATCTCGAGCTTGATTTTGTGTTGTGTGTTCACTGAAAATGGGTGTGATTTAGATTTTTTTTTTTCATTCTTAAAAGTTGTATTTTGCTTTGGAGAAGCTCAGGTTTGGTTTTGCATTGGTGATCATGGTCACTTGTATGTCCTTTTCATGTCATGCTAAATATATTTGCATTTGTAAAATCAATAGCTTTCTTGAGCCAGAGATCAAATCAATAATAGAGAGATTTTGTGCTTATGGTCTTATAATATATGCTATATGTTTTATTCAATGTCAAAGAATCAAGAAAGGGTTGATGATTCTAATAGGATATTTTGTAGGATAATGCATGCAAATTGCACCCATCTTATGTGCATCAAATATTCCTACTAATTTCTCAATGAGAGCTTTTTGAAAGCATAGAATTTGATTGGAAATTGCCTCAAATTTTAGTTATTCTTTTAAATTTACATGTTTATCAAACCTTTCCTCCCAACATATGCTGAATTTCATTGTAATACTTTTTCTTTTTGGTGTAATGTCTTGTGTTTGGTGTAATTCAGGATTGGATTGCAAGTTGTAAGCATAATTTTATTATTTGAAAATAGTAATTAATCATTAATTTAATTGAATTAGTGAAATAAAACCTCACCAAAAAAAAAAATAATAATCCAATTTTAATTAGAAAACATTTAAATATTTTCTGAATTTCTAACAGTAAACATTATACAATTAACTGAATTTTTTTTTGTTTTATTTATTATTTAAATAACTTGGAATAAATATAAATTAAATATAAATCAAAATTTCAAATAAATTATTTCATTAAGAAATATATTTTTACAAAAAAAACATCATATATATATATATATATGGATAAAATTGTATATTTTTTTATAATTCCTCACTTCCCATAGGAGTATGGCCGTCCCTATGGGATTGGACAAAAAAGTATCCACACTACCAATTTCAGCAAAAACAATTCCAAAGTAACATTCAAGATCACTAGAATTATTTTATCATTACTGAAGTCAGAATTTTAGTTCAATACAAGCCACAATGATCTATGCACATAATTATGCATTTGTAGTGAATTTTTTATTTTTTATTTTTTTAGTGTTTATGTGTACAATTATATGAATATATTGTTGGATAATAAACTTTTAGTATACATGGCAAAAAAGCCCGGGTCCGGCCCGGCCAGGGGTGAAAAAAGCCCGGGCCGGGCTTCAAAATCCGGGCCCGGGCCCGAGCTTAAAATATATAATTAAATATTTTTATTTATAAAATATATATATATTTATATAATAAATTTTGTATATAATTAAAGTTTGCTATCCCTAACTTTTAGCGGTCATAAAAACAATGATTTTTTTTTTTATTTAATATAAAAAGAAAAAACAGTGAGTCTTGCAGATAGATCCGGCCACAGTTCCGGTTCGGAACCGAAACTGAACCGGTTGGAATCAGACGGTTCCGGTTCCAACCAATTCCGGTAACCGGAACCGAACCGGTGTCCACCCTAACTTGCTGGGATATAAATAATTGACAATGTTTTATAAAACCACCGTTGATGAAGTGGTGTGTGAATTGTTTATTTATAAGTCATGTACATGTAGATAAGGATAGAAACAAGGCTATCTCCTGAGATAAGTATACAAAGGTTTAAACTAAATACATGTGTTTATCTAGTATTTGAATTTATCATGTAGTTATCGTTATCACCTCCCGTCAAGCTCTGCGGAGGATTGCGGATGCTGAGTATTTGATAGACTCTTAGTGAATATATCGACGATTTGGAGGTGTGTCGGAATATAATGGGCTTGAATGCATATGTTGGCAATAAGTTCTCGAATAAAGAGTGATAGTCCATGTCAATGTGCTGAGGAAGATTGTACTATTATTGTCAGAAAGCAATGGTGGTGGTTTGACAGAAGGCACATGAAGATCACGTATCAAATAAGTGAGCCACTTAACTGCTGCAGCGGTGAGTGCTAGAGCTTGATATTCAAATTAACAGCTTGATCTTGACAAGGTCGGCTGTTTCTTGGCACTCAAGTTGTCGCCAAGATATGTAGAGCACCAACCATAGACCGATAATGATGTGGATAAGAGAATAGAGGACTGTCAGAGGAAATGTGTCAATGAGATCGGCACGCTGAAGGATTTCCCATGCATACTTGACCTGAGATAAGAGCAGTCCTTCAGATGTTCCGTGAGCCTCTAGACCGAGGAAGTAACTGAATGGTCTTAGGTCTTTGGTGGCAAATTCTTTGTGCAGGGAAGTGATGAATACATTTAGAAGATCATTATTATTAGATGTAACGATAATATCATCAATGTATAAGAATAGATAAATAGTACCTCTGGACCGTGAATAAATAAATAGAGAGAAGTCTGCACGACTGCATAAGAACCCAATGCGTAATAAGAAGGTGCTGAAATGGTGGAACCATGCTATTGGAATTTGTTTAAGACCATAAATTGCTCATCGAAGCCGACATAAATGGGAAGGGTTTTGAGGATCAACATACCTAAGAGGTTTGGTCATATAGACTTCTTTCTGTATGATACCATTCAGAAAGGCATTTTTGATATAAAGCTGTAGGAGTGGCTAGTTATTTACGACCGCTAAGGAAAGAACAACTCGAACTGTTGACAGAGCTAAAGGTTTTAGTGAAATCTAGACCAGGAAGCTGATTGTAACCTTAGCTACCAAGTGGGCCTTGAACTTGTCAACAGAACCATCTGCCTGATATTTGGTGCGGAAAACCCATTTGGAACCGACAACATTAGCATGAGGAGGTTTGGGGACCAACTCGCAAATGTTATTGGATTTGAAACCATTGAGAGAGTATCAACATCACTCATCCTAAGGTTTTCCACCATATAACCTCGCATAAATGTGCAAAAGAGAAATTGTACCATACATCTCTACTAACCTCGCATAACCTCGCGTCTCCGACAACTATTATACAAAATCCGACAACATAACAGTAACAACACATATCATCCAACAACACCACCAAATCTTACATTCAACCAATCAACCTTATCTCATCAGTCATGAAATAATCAAGATCTCCACTCATAACACAATCATGCAATTATTCTGAAATCATATTCACAAATTTATAACACTCATGTTGTCAATAATTCAATAAATAGTTCAAATCTCTATATACATATAACTATATTTATATAATTATATATATAGACTTTTACGGCAAACATCAACTAACAAATAATTATGTTACAAGAATCATCGTGCATTTTACTTACCTCAATTCACATAAAAAAATATCTCTGTCTTTATGTCCTCGCTAAAATTTGAAAAGTATAAAATTATGATCAAGTCTCTATATTTTACTAAAATTATGATTTTATCCCCAAACTTTCTAAATTTATAATTTAAGCCTAAAACTTCTCTTTATTGTCAATTAGGTCATACAACTCTCAAATATCATTTATTTATACCTAAATTCAGAATTTACAAATTGGTATCCTAATTATGCCAAATTTACATTTGAGTTTAAAACGTTATATTTACACCTACAAAATTGTAACAATAACGTACCGAGCTCCAGCGAGTTTCAAATTCCATAACGAGGTGATCAATAGACAATACACGATACGAGGATCACACTGGTAATGGTGGTGACAGAAAATACACTGTGGTTATCGATGAACAGTCAAACAACGATAACTCCCATTTCTGCCTCGTTTCACGACAACCCACATAAATATGTAAATGAGAACTAAAACATGCACCACCACTAATTATGCATATCATCGCATAGCCTATCATGAGCCCTCTCATCTCATCTCATCTCCGACCACTATTATACAAAACCTGGTAGCATAACATCAACACACATCATTCAATACAATCACATCTCACATTCAATCCATCAATCTCATCTCAATAATCACATATTTATATTTATCATGCCTTCAATAACTCAATATATCTCAACACACACACATATATATTTTCACGGCAAATATCAATCAATAAAAAATTATGTTGAGGGAATTATTGTGTGTTGTACTAACCTCAATCCACGCAAAAGTCCTTTAAATGTCTGTATCCTCGCTAAGATCTTAAAAATATAAAATTACGACCAGGTCCCTCAATTTTGCTAAATTATGATTTTACCTGTAACTTTCTAAATCTCCAATTTAACCCTAAAAATTTTCTGCTATTTACATATAGTCCTAAAACTCTCAAATATTACTTATTAACCATTGAAAAATAAAATTACAAATTTACCCTCATAATCATGTCGATATACAATTAAGTCCAAAACTTTCAAAATCTTATGTTTACACCCCCAAAACGGTAATAATCAAGTACCAAGCTCCATCGACCTCCAAATCTCACAACGAAGGAACCAATGGTCAGAATACGTCATAAAGATCACAATGATGGTGATGGTAAGGGCTGAAGCATAGTGATTACCGACGAACGGTCAAATGACGATAACTAACGTTTTTAGCTCTTCCTGGGATGTTTGGGAAAAAAAGAGGGGTGAGCTTAAAAAGCCCAGTAGGTAAAGCACTCAAACTTTCAACATTACCCCACCCAAAAATAGATATGTGTGTGTTTGTGTTTGTGTGTGTGTGTGTGATATATATATATATATATATATATATATATATTATATATATATATATATATATAATTAATATTTGGAAACAACAATTGTTATATAAGTATTATTTCAGATGAAACATACTCAGAATAAAATATCATCAATCAAATAATATTTGCTAACCAGATTCGATATAATAATGGATTGAAACCATTGAGATAGAGTATTAACATCACTTATCATAAGGTTTCCCACCATATAATCTCGTATAAATGTGCAAGAGGGAGATTATATCACACACCTTTGCTAACCTCGCATCTTCAACCATTATTATACAAAACCTGACAATATAACAGTAACAACACATATCATCCAACACCACTAAACCTTACATTCAACCGATCAACATCATCTCAACAATCACGAAATAATCAAGAGCTCCACTCATAACGCAATCATGCAATTATTCCGAAATTATATTCACGAATTGATAACACTCATGTTATCAATAATTTAATAAATATTTCAAATATCTATATACATATAACTATAGTTATATAATTATATATATAGACTTTTACGGCAAACATCAACCAATAAACAATTATGTTAAAGGAATCATCGTGCATTTTACTTACCTTAATCCACAAAAAAAAATTTATCTATATCTTGATGTTCTCGCTAAAATCTAAAAAGTAAAAAATTACGATCAGATCCCTATATTTTACTAAAATTATGATTTTTTCCTCAAACTTTTTTAAATTTCCAATTTAACCTTAAAACTTCTCTGTATTGTCAATTTAGTCATACAACTCCCAAATATCATTTATTTATACGTAAACTCATAATTTACAGATTGGTATCTTAATTATGCCAAATTTACACTTTAGTTTAAAACTTTTAAAAATTTATATTTACACCTATAAAACTGTAACAATAACGTACCGAGCTCCAACGAGTTCCAAATTCCACAACTAGATGATCAATGGACAATACACGATACGAGGATCACACTGGTAGTGGTGGTGACGGCAAATGCACAGTGGTTATCGACGAATAGTCAAACAACGATAACTTTCATTTCTAGCTCGTTTCACGACAACCCGCATAAATATGTTATGGGAACTGAAACATGTTCCACCACTAATTATGCATAATATCGCATAGCCTATCATGAGCTCTCTCATCTAATCTCATCTCATATCATCTCAGCTCATCTCATCTCCAATCACTATTATACAAAACCTGACAGCATAATATAACAACACATGTCATCCAATTCAATCATTGAGTATACATTTAATATAAAATAGATGAACGTTTACATCATGTTTGATACACTTTATAATCTTTGGGTAGATTAGTGAATAAAATTTCAAGATTTATATATTTTTGTTAACGTGTTAAATATTGTGTATACTATTGATAGTTTTCTAAACCAAAAAAAAAAACACATTTTTTTTTTAAATCATGAGAAATGAGATCTATTGTAAAAATAAAATATTTAAATGAATGTTTTTTGTAATTTTGATTATTGTATTTTTTTTCAAAATAATAATAAAATAATATTTAATTGGGATATATTAAAAATAGAGAAGTTCAAATACTGTGGATAGTTAAAATAGATAAAGTGGACAACTAACCTAAATTTAGAATAGAAAATAGAGAAACTTATAGGAATGCTCTAACTCAAGTTAAACTCATTTGAAGTTGGCCAACCTACAAGTCCATAATTTAAATTGATTTTGTAGGCCATATTTCTTCAAGAATAATGATAGACATTTACTAAAAAACATTCTCAAAAGACATACCGAATACACAATTCATAGTCCATATTTTTGATTTTGATTTATGTTAATTCTAAATTTATTTTCCCAAAATAAATTTATGTCTTAGACTTATCTTGTGAATGTGTTTTTGAGTGTTCTCCAATGATTTGAACACAAGTGGCGAGAATGTTACGTAGATTTTAATCAATCTCCATTAAAGAGAAAATTTTGATGACAAACGTAAACGAAAAAATAATCAAACGTGCTCTAGCTGAACAATTAAGAAAAGGAGATTTTGCATATATAGCTTAATTTTTAACTTTATGCAAAAGATCTTCACCTAAATAATAAGGTAGCAATTTGGGTCAGATTATGGATTTGAAAAAATAAATTTATTTAATAAATAGATAAATTTGATTTGATTCGTTTATTAAACAAATATAATATGAATTTGAGCTCACTAATTCGTTTATGATTCATTTTTATTATTTTCCTTTACTATTTGTTGTCATTTTTTAATTAAGATACAAGAAGTTATTGTCAAATACCATAGAAAAATAATATTGTCTATATTTGATGAGTTATTTTTAGTAGATTCATTAATAATATATTTCATTTATATGTTTTTATGAATAATTAAAGTAAATAAATTATGGTAATTTATATTATAAAATCATGTTAGGAATAAATGAGTACTTGTATATGAATCATCGTTTAATAAATGAATTGAATATGAATCATCATTTAATAAACGAATCGAATACAAATTTATCGCATATTGATTCGATTCGCTTAAAATTTGCCATAAAATCAATTTGATAATTTATTTTACCATCCCTACTCAATGAACACAACCTTAATGATGTGAACTAAAAGCATTGAAGTTGGACAAACTTGAAAATGAAATTAAATTGGCTGACCCACATTCATAAAAAAGTAAAAGGAATTATGTTTCCATTTCTAATAAAATATGTCTCTGTCTCGATTGTTAATTTCTTCAAGATTGTCTTGTGAGCAACTAGCATATCTCCCTTTTTTGGTGTAATCATTCCTTTTCACTTGACATGAGAAGGATATGTTTTTGAATTTTGATGATGAGAAATCACTTTAGCTTTTCTTGGAAGTTGGGTGTTTTTACTATCTTTTTTCCAAAAGAAATAGTTATAGGGGTCGAGGATATCAATAAGTCTAGTTAATATTTCTATATCATTTAGTGAATCTTATAAGTTTTAATAGATCCCATAATTTTAAATTTTAAATTCAATGCGTAGATAATATTAAATGTTAGATAATTAATATGATAGTTGTGTATTCAATATGGTAGTTGTATAATGCCTATATAAAGGCCTCTCATTGTAGTTCTAAATTCAAGGAAATGTTACTATACATTTTCTTCTTAAATTATCACATTACTTTAATGTGATCTATTATTTGGAGATAGTTGGAATCTTATATTTAATTTTTAAAATCAATTTTTAAATATTATATTATAATCACAATCTCTTTAAATTAGCCTTTTTATACAATTTGAAATATATTGGGATAAGCTCTGTCTCAATATTAGAGATATACATACTCCCCATAATAATTGGGGAGGAAACTGCTCATAATTTGAGGAGAATAGATTATAGGTAATATGCTATAGATCCAATCAGATTAGGATTTATTATTGGCACGTTTTATCATATATACATCTATCATATAACTACGAGAGATATCATATATGATTAAGTCCTCATAGTGATTTATATAGGAACCAAACTGAACTTTGATCTATGAGGTCCTATCACTCATAAATGTTCATAGTCAATAGATTATCAAATATAAGGACATTGATAATCTGGATTAACTAATATGATGATTATTATTGTCCACTTGAATTGGGATAGTTGTTCTCATAGGTTATTAGCAAAGTCTGATTGCTTGATGTAACACATGGGTACTTGTATAAATAACTATTGGGGTTTTATGCGACAGAAGCGTGGTTCGGGAGAAATTATAATTTAAATTTTTTTAAACTTACCGAATGAATTATTCAATATCTCATATGAATAATTCATTCATATTTCACCTAAACATAGTATATAGATATAAAATAACGACATAATTAATTTAGAAAACATCGCAAAATTTTTACGAAAACATTTTTCCGTAAAATAGTATAAAACATGTTTTTGACCGAACCGACCAACCAATACACACAGAGGCTGCCCAGGTCAGCCCCAATAGTACTTGGACAGTTCATGGGCTGCTCGAACATTGACCAATTCACTGTTTGGACAGTCGTTACCCGATAATCCCGAAACTCACCCGGTAACACCGTTTTTTACCGTTTTCGCATATTTTCACTCCAAAATAATTTTTGGCAATTATTCCAATGTCCAATATATATCCAATACATTTAAATAACATATTTTTCATCACCAAATTTTCAGATCTGATCTGGGTGCAAAAAATATCATTTTTCATGCTTTAAATCCAATTTTCTCAACATTAACCATATTAATATCTACACTAATCAAAGCCACCACAAATGAAAAACTCAAGAATAATTGTAAGTATTATTAGAGTGGTCATAACACTCTAGAATGACAACTTGTTGTCAAAGAATCTAAACAAGCTTACTTTACACTAATTAAGCTTATTAGCTTACTTGAAAAAATTACACATGCATATATCCATTTTCAAAGCATCCAACCATCTCAACATATATTCAAGAGAGGGAGAAATAAATATACATCATATATAAATAGATAGAATAATGGAAACAATTTTCCAATTGAAGAAAGTAAGAAAAATACCTTAGTTTTCAAGTTTTCTTCAACAAAAGCTCTACCATTTTTATTTTCTCTCAAACCTCTCTTTTTCTATGTTCTTGGAAGCTTGAATTTATGAAGAAAATGAAACAAATTTCATTTTGATATTTTCACTACAATGGCCGAATTTTGGGGAATTTTTTTTTTTTAATTTTGGTTTGTAAATTTTAATCTAATTAAAGAAGCAAAAGTCAATTTGATAACAATTATATTTATTAAAGTTAATAGCCAGGTGTAAACAATTACAACAAGCCATTAATCTAGCAAATGATGACCTTAGATATTTATTTTTAATTTCTTAATTTATTTTACAAATAAATAAATAAATTAATATAAATATCTAAATATATGTATTATTATTTACATTAAATAACATAATACATATATTAACGACAAGTGTCAAAATATCACATTTGATAATTAATTAATGTGTATTTAATAAAATCATGTATTAAATACAAATACACATTAATTATGAAATAACTGAAATACTCATATGCATGTATTTTCGTTTAACCGTTAAACGATTCGAATTAACTCATTTAATCCGGTAAAGTATTATGAATAATCCGTATTATTCATAACGCGTTGTCCAAGTGCTCAACGAGTACCCTTCATATTGCGAGACTCTCTAAGTTTAAATTTATCTGTCACATAATCCAATTTCGTGTCTATAATTCACCAACTCGTAAATTATGACGACCACATATAATCTTGCTAAAGTATGCAAGTCGAGGTCATTGTATACATATAATCTATTCGTCACAAGCTATCCATATTATACAAGAGATATAGATGTGAACGTCAAATCTCTAAGGTATAATATAGTCGACTTATAAATTTATGATCTCTATATAACACTCGAAACTCGCTTCTGCAGTGCACCATGCATGGTTCTAACAGATCACAAACACATGTATGATATTTATGCCATGTACACAGGACTGGCGAATTATATCTGATACACATAGAATATCATTAGCATGAGTCCACACCTAACGAGCAGGCAGATGTCTGATCTAAATAGATCGGTGACATGACTGCCATCAAAGTGTGGAGGATGACTCATATATCCATAGTGGTATCTCAAATCGAATGACCACTATGCTACTCGACTCGAGAAGATTCCTATTGACGTTGATGTACCACCTATTAGGAAATCTTCGGTGAGTCGTTCAGTGTTTATCGAATAAACACCTACACGTTTATACGAGACTCTCGATACTAATGTTCATTGAGATAAATCATCGGACCAAGTCTCGATATACGACATATATTGGTCTCAGCGAATTTTACTAACCGACCCGTGTTAGTAAATCTTGACCAGAAATTTTATTTGAGAATATACAACTTATAATGACACTTCCCAATATCAATTACAAACTACGTTATAACTGCGCATTACGTTGTAAATCCTGGGGTCTTTGTCTAATATATACATACTAAATTAGATTAAATTTCAATCTAATCGTTATTATATCGAATACGTATATAAAAACAAGAGGTGTAACCATAAATAAGTAATACTATAGAAAAAGAAATTATACGTATTCATGAATCAGACATAAATACGATTCAGATTGACGCTTCGAGCACCAACCCTAATAATAACAAGTGCACCGAACTGACCTACAATAGCTTACATATGGAAGTGTTTATCTCACGTGTCTATGAAAAGCTCTTGGTAGCAACATATGAATGATCCTTACACTTAAGGTCTTCACTAATCTTACATGTGAATCATGTAATTCCAACGTCAACTTGTGCAATCCTTTAAGGATTACTAATAGGGGTGATTGGGTTGCATGTGAAAGATTGTGGAAATATTTGCCACTATAGATAAAGTATGTTATGAAAGTTTATATCCCATAAGTAATTAACATAACGATAATACAAATCTATATCCATAATGAAGAATTCCAAAATATTGGTTTTAAGAATTCTCGCAATATTATCAAGGTTATGATCAACATTCAAACTTTTGATTATTATGGTTGACATGTTCCACACCCTATATCATTTAGTGGAATACAGTAAAGGCAAATGATTAAATCATACGAAAAATTATTTACGGATAGGTTTTTATTTTCATTATTAATTGGTACTAGATATCTTATGAGTTATTGAGAAAGCAACTACATGATTTACTATTTATTAGAGGATACATTAGTACGATAATTTATCATGTCTATCTCCATTTCCAATTTAAGAAGAAACACAATGGGTTATTTATTATAAATATGTAAGTCTATAGTTACATTATGTAATGAAATAATATGTAACCATATTTTGACATGTTTGGAAATCATTTTGGGATTTTTTTGGCACGAGATAAAGAGAGATTCGATGTTAAAATCAATTCCGAAATGATTAGATCATTCTGGACAAAACGACTTGTCATTTTGGAGGAAAAAACTAGTCGGTTTTGTCAAACCGGTTTGGTAAAGTCAGCAAGTTAGTTACACTCTACATTCAAAATGACTTTGACAAAATGAAGCATCATTTTTGGAAAATAACTAGCTATTTCATATAAAACCTTTTAAGGCAAATTAGCGAGCTGGTTAGGATTATCCGGCTAGCCTTTTTTGATAAACCAGTGAGTCAATTTAATTCTATTTTGATTTTTCTATTTAAGAATCAAATTCTTTTTTTATTCCATGATTTTTCAAGGATGGTTGAGATCTTTTTTAACACTTAAATAAGAATATTACATTATCGAATAAGTCTTAAATTACTATAGTAAGGGTTAGCACCAATTTTAGCAAACCTAGCATTGTAAAGACTACACTTGTGGTGTTTTTTTTTTTTTGGCGTACATGAAAACCTATGTATTTCACGTATTCTCTCCATATTATTGCTTTGGCTAAGAGTTTTAAGGTTTCATATTTGTGTGTGAGAGATCTAAACTCTAGAGTTTTATTTTTATACTTGTGTATTTAAAATAATATCAATAAATCTAGATCCCTGAGACTATTTTTTGTATTAGTATCCATCAAGGTAATAATATTACACAAAGTAGATTCAATATTTGTGTGGATCACCATTAGATGACATATATATGGATGCCTATTGAAGATTAAAAGATGAAGATCACTGGAGTTTTTGCATGGAGAAATCAAGTTTCCATAACTTGATTTGGTGGTAAAACGAAAAAAATACATAATTTCCTAACTTTAATTTAATTATTTTATGCTTGATTTATTTTTCATATAATCATGGTTAAGTGTAAAAGATCATGTGAGTAATATGGGAATGCATGGAGTGTTGTGATATAAAAAATCAAAATAGAGGAGAAGTGAGAGGAAAAATCTTCTTTATTACTTAACAAAAGAATTACAAAGCTATTTCAAAGCTTTACAAAAAACATCTTAACACTTTTTACTCTCTATATTAACTCACTTGGGATTTCTCAGATGCTTAACAAATGACTATGGGGTTCCTTTTTATAGGGCCAAAAATGTGTGCTACAGTGCCACATATTTTGGCAGTTGGCAAAACGCGTTACACATTTTGCCAACTTCTGTCATGCATGCTGGAGTCCAACAAATCTCCCCCTCGGTGATGATTTGCCCTAAAATATGAGCCGACCATCAATCGCCCAAACCAGATCCTCAAAATGATCCACCCATGGTTGCATCTGTATGACTGCCTACGTACCCCGAGTTGGGATCAAACCAATCGTAGTTTTCTTTATTTCCCTACTTTGACTGTATGAAGAGTTTTGTCATCCCGGTTATGGCAAGACAGATTTCAAGCTTGTCATTCGGTAAAACTTTTGTGAACATATCAGCACCAATATCATCGGTGTGAATCTTTCTGAGTTCTAACAGTTTTGAACTCAGGACGTCATGTATCCAGTGATACCTCACATCGATATGTTTTGACATCGAGTGAAAAATAGAATTTTTACCAAAGTAGATAACATTATGGCCATCACAATACAAAATGTACTTCTCCAGCTTGAAATCCAATTCCTAGATAAATTTCTTCATCCACAGTAATTCATTGCAAGCTTCCGTTACTGTAATGAATTCTGTCTCTATTGTAGAGAGTGCAACACATCTTTGCAACCTTGACTGCCATGCCACAGCTCCCCTTGAGAGAGTAATTGGATATCCCGAAGTAGACTTACGGGTACCCACATCACCTTCCATATTTTAATCGGTGTAGCCCATTAACACTGGCTTGTTGCTTCCAAAATATAGTCTCATTTTGGATGTGCCTCAAAGATACTGCATTATCCATTTGATAGTATTTCGGTGTTCTTTTCCTGGATTTGACATAAACTGTTTGACTAATCCAACTGCGTGTGCTAGGTATGGCCTTGTGCACACCATGGCATACGTGAGACTTCCCACTGTTAAGATGTATGGAGCCTGTTTCATTTCCTCATTCTCTTTCTCAGTAAAAGGGACTCTGTTTCATACTTAATCTAAAATGGATAGCAAGAGGATTGCTAATCTCTTTGGCCTTGTCTATCTGAAATCGCTGAAGTACATTCTCGATGTATTCCTCATGTGACAAATATATTTTCTTGACTTTTCGATCACGACCGATCCTGATGCCAAGAATCTATTTTCCTGGCCCCAAGTCTTTCATCTCAAAAGACTTACTTAGTTGCTGCTTCAAATCATAAATCCTCGATTGAGTTCGGCCAAATATCAACATATCATCTATATACAACAGTAAGATGATAAAGTCATTGTCAAAAAATTTCTGAATGAAAACAAAATAGTCTGAAGTAGTCTTCTTGTATCTTTGTTCCCCCATAACTGACTCAAACTTCACGTACCATTATCTTGGTGCCTGTTTCAAACCATAGAGGCTTTTCTTGAGTCTGCACAGATGATCTTCTTTTCCTTTGACTCTGAAGCCTTCTGGTTGCTCCGTATAAATTTCTTCTTCCAGATTCCCATGAAAAAATGCGAGCTTGATATCCATATGCTCAATCACCAAGTCAAGACTTGCTGTTAAGCTGAGTACCACTATGATGGATGACATCTTCACAACTGGAGAGAAGATTTCATCAAAGTCAATGTCTTTCATCTGATTGAATCCTTTGACAACTAGTCTGGTTTTGTACCGGGCTTGTGAAGTGTGTTATTGTTGCTTCACTTTGTACACCCATTTGTTCTTCAAAGCCTGTTTGCCTTTTGACAATTTCACCAACTTGAAAGTGTGATTGTCATGCAAAGACTTTATCTCATTTTCCATGGCTTCCTCCTACTATTCTTTGTTCTTTATTTCCACAACCCCCTTGTAGCTCTCGGGCTCTCCCCTATCAGTAAGCAACACATACTCATACGCAGAGTATTTTGTTGAAGGTCGCTTTTCTCTGCCAGACCTTCTCTATGGAACTGTTGATGTAACTTTTGGTACCAGTGGTTGATCATGATCATCATCTCTGAGAGATTCAACACCTGTACCCTCATGATTGAGAACTTCATCTTCAACATGTACTGGCACCGGTGTATGAGGTTCTGGATTCACATCAACATTTCTGTATTGTTGGGGCATTATCTTTAGTTATTTTCTGATATTTTCTATAGTCTGATCTTCAACGAAGATAACATCTCAGCTTCTGACAATCTTCTTCTCAACAGGATCATACAGTTTGTAGCCGAAATCATCCAGACCATAGCCAATAAAAAAACATTGTCGCGTCTTTGCATCAAGTTTGGATCTCTCGTCCTTTGGAATGTGTATAAATGATTTACACCCAAAGACATGCAAGTGTTCATATGACACTTCTTTACCTGTCTAGACTTGATTAGGAACATTATCTTTTAGTGCGACTGCTGAGGACATGTTCAAAACATGTACGGTTATGCTCAGTGTCTCCCCTCAAAATGTCTTCAGTAGCTTGACTTGTGATAGACCCTTTCGCACAAGGTTTTATTCATCCTCTCAGCTAAGCCATTCAATTGAGGTGTCTTGGGAGGTGTCGTTTGATGTCGGATTCGTTACATCTTGCAGTACTGAT
>SKCR01045968.1:0-46582 GCA_019454045.1 Zanthoxylum bungeanum | reverse complement strand
AATCAATCCTAACCAATTAAAACCATCAAATATTTGACTTCCTAATTTAAAATATTTTGTCCCCCCTCAATCTTGTGATACCATTCTTAGGACTCCTAATTGGAACTAGATCTCTTCTTTGTGAGACAAGGGCGAACCCTAGCTCTCTTCTATATAAACATGACTAACCTAGCCACCCCATCTCTCCAACTCTCTCTAATTCACGCCCAAGACATCAACATATTCCCTCATTCACACGCAAATCACAAGACCTTAACCCTAGAAGATATCAACCTCTCGGCCAAAAGCAAAATCTTCTCTTCATCTCTCATCTTTTGGCCGTGAACACAACCCCTAGCCTCCCATCCATTGCGAGTTTCAACATCCATCACCATCACCAAAATAACATCTAAAAAATCATCACAACTCACGCAAATCTCAACCAGAACAGAAGCAACATCAACGCATAAAAAAAACAAACCAACAGCGCCCTTACACATCCAAAACTGACTCGTAAAAAATAGCAGCCATTTGCCCAAGTTTTTTCCATCAAACAGCCCCCAAAAATACCCCAAACCAGTGAACAAAAACTGCATATCTAACCCTTAAAAAATCACAAACAAACCTGCACAAACAGTCTTTAAAAAAACACGCTTAACAGTCCACTAAAACAGAAGAACAAGACCTGAAACAGTGAGCAGAAAACACGTCAAAAACAGCAGCAAAACGAAGCCGACAAAGAAGAACAGGACCTGGAACAGTGAGGAGAAAACACGTCAAAAACAGCAGTAAAACGACGCACAAAACAGTGGAACAGCGAGCCAAAACGCGAAGCTAGTGAAACCGAAATAAGGAGCTTTCATCCCTTCCGATATCCGTGAAACGCAAGTCCGAGGACAACTAAAAAGGTTAGACCTGAGGGATTTTTCACACTTTTTCTATTTAATTTCTGGTCATTTACTTTTTTTGATATATTTTCTGTATTTGTGGCATTTGTTGTGTATATGATGTTGTTGTGGATTTTGGATATGAATGGAAGGAAGTGTCGTCTCTTGTGGTATATAGGATGGAAACTCAGACATAAATTCCGTAGCTGAATCCGAATAGACGGTTAGTGCGGTCTATACTTGGGCAACAATTCCACGTACCACTTGAGCAAACGGCACTTATTGATTTTATGTTATCTTGTTTATTTAATTATTGCCGTTTATTTTCTGTCTTTTTAATTTCCGCATATCATTTATTTATGTCATATGGAGATGATGCGCATGAGCTTAGTAAGTGCGATGAAAGGTCCCATTAAAGGGGTTAAAATCCTTTACCACGATGCTTCGCTGCGCCGGATGATGTATACTTGATTGGATGAGAGATGATGAGTCCGTTCGTACGGGTATAAATATCCGATATCTTTTATTTGTTTATTTCATTTTTTATGCATTATGTAATATGTGCGCATGGGCCTTAACTAGGGTGGTGTTTAAGGTCCTCCATTCGAGGGAAAACGCCATAAGGCTACCTTTGCCATGATGTTTTGCCGCGCTATTCATACGCGATTACGCGTTGTTTTACAAATCCTTTTTATGCATCTTTATTTATCGCACTTTATTATGTGATGAGTGCGCATTGGGCTTAACTACGGTGGTTTTTAAGGTCCTCCATTCGAGGGAAAACGCCATAAGTCTACCTTTGCCATGATGTTTTGCCGCGCTATTCATTACGCGATTTATCGCTGTTTTACAAAATCCTTTTTATGCATCTTTATTTATCGCACTTTATTATGTGATGTGTACGCATGGGCTTAACTAGGGTGGTTTTAAGGTCTTCCATTCGAGGGAAACGCCATAAGGCTACCTTTGCCATGATGTTTTGCCGCGCTATTCATTACGCGATTTATCGCTGTTTACAAAATCCTTTTATGCATCTTATTTATTGCATCTTATTCATTGCATAATCTTGTATCACATATAACATGCTTATGGAAAATTGGTAGTAATTATATGGATATAGACGCATGTTGCATTTCTCTTCTTCTCGGTATCCTTTTCTTTCACCCATGGTAGTTGCATTCTTTGGCATCATTATGGCATGTTCATCTTTAATGTAAAATTGCATCTTTGATTGTCCATCTTTGGCATACTTTCTTTCTTCATCTTCTCAAGTTATGTGTTTGTATTGATTTTGTTTATCACGCGGTTATTTTGACCATATTTATATGTTTCTTTACACAATGCACCTATAACATTATTTGTCGTCATTTGATTCCCTTATATTACATGCAAATATTACCATGACTATTTGTGTTTATGTTTACATAATGATTGAATTCTTGTGATGTTATGTGCTTGTCGTTGCAAAAGCCTACCTTTAAGCATGTGAACTCAGCAATAGGACTTGATTTCATGCATGTTAGATGTAAACTTTACTTTTAAGCATGTGAACTTAGGATTGTGGTACACTTGGAAATGTATGTCATAGGTTGGTTGGATTATTGTATAAATCTCTACATTACAAGTGGCATAAGTAAGGGACCATTCTGAACCCAATGGTTTGAGGTCTTCCCTTGTGAGGGGTGAGTGCGGCCTTAAATCTTTGTCCCGGTTCACACAGGGTGGCGACTCCATTATTCTCCGGTTTAGTCTCTCGTGGCTACTCCGTACTCTCAACTAGGCCCCCGAGCCTGGAACAGCATGCGTCACCCAGCTCCTGTGTTCCCACAACACCGACAACTGCGCCCGACTCCGCCATGAAATCCAAGACCTGATAGACTCCAAGAAAATACATGACCCAGAAAGAGAACAGCCTGACACACACAGAAACCACTTACCCAACTACCGTGTCATACCACCACCAACCTATATAATCAATTCTGGCCTCCCAGAAGACCTTGTCCTAAAATACTTTCACCCTCAAGCCTTTTGCCTGGGAATCTGGGATAGTACTAGTGAAGATGAGACTGAGCAGGGGAAAAACTTTTGGCTTGATTTTTCTAGCTGTGATGAGGAAGAAGTGAGGGGAATGACGTGCAGCGGTCGTTTTTACAATGATATGGCAGAAAAGGGTAAGGAAGTTTTGACAGATGGTAGAGAAGTGGTTGAGACTGCAGAAAATACTGAGGGAGATATAGTGCTGAGGCAATTGAGGAAGACTAGAGCACAAGTAAGTATCTGGGAACTGTTATGTGCATCTCGGGAACATAGGCAGGCCATGGTTGAGGCCTTGAGCAAGATTGTGGTACCGGAAGACGCCAACCCTGCAATGTTTGTTGGGTCAGTTCAGAAAGAAGCTTTGCAGATATCTTTTTCTGAGGATGAACTCCCGGTGGATGGGAGAAATCATAATAGGCCTCTATTTATCAGGGCCGAGGTGAGGGGCAAGAGAACTTCATGTGTGATGGTGGATGACGGTTCGTCCATCAATGTGTGCCCGCTGAAAATTCTGGCAAGATTGGGTATGAAAGCGACAGACTTAGACCCCTCCAGCATGACTATTAAGGCTTATGATGACAGTAAAAGGGGAGTTGAGGGTACTTTTGTGGCTATGGTCAAGGTAGGCCCGATTGAAGATGAGGTTGAGTTCACAGTACTGTACATCCCGGCTACTTTCGCTTTATTGTTGGGAAGGCCTTGGTTTCACAAACTTGGGGGCGTGCCTTCCACTTTACATCAGATGATCAAGTTCCCGTATGAGGGATAAGTTGTTACTATTCGAGCTTAGGTAGATAATGTCGTGGCTGCCTTAGAGATACAACCTTTCACGAGGTTTCAGGTGTCGACTACTTTTGAGGAGTGGGTGGATCCTAGGTGGCTAGGATCATGAAAAAAAAAAGTTTGAGCCGGGTTGAAGGTTCAAAATTACCAGATTTCAGAGGACAGACTACTCGGAAGGGTTTGGGGTACAAATCTAATTAGGAAAAGCCGAATGTCCAGAAAAAGGGTCTGAAACTGATGGAATGTTTTGTGAAAGCTTCAGGATATCAAGGGGAACCTGAACCTGTGGAAGTTAATGGAATTGTGGTAGCTGGGTTTGAGATTTTCCAGGATATGTTGGGTAAGAAGCCGTTGGTTGAAGAAATTGTGAAGAAAGAAGAAGAGAATTGGGAGGAAGAACTGATGAAGTTTGAGAGCCTGACTCTGGGAGTGGACAAAAAGCCTGAGGAGAACCTGGTTGCAGAGGAAGAAGTTTCTATAGATGATGAAGACATTTACCTTCCTGATTTGTTTGAATGTACTTCCGCATTATCCAATAATAAAGACATTTCTTTTGCTTACTTGCCTGAGTCATTTACATTTACTCTGCACGAATCAAGCATATTTGATATCAGTTCGACCAGAACTACTGCATTTAACTTGGGTACGCTTGAGAACCCTAAGAAAATTCTGATTGCAAGTGAAGTTACCTCCGAAGAGAGGGGGAAACTAGAAGAAGTGTTGGTCAGATATGCCAAAGTGTTTGCTTGATCCTATGAGGAAATGCCTGGGGTAGACAGAAACATTGCCCAGTACAATATACCAACTTATCCGAATATGAGGCCAGTAAAACAGAAACTCCGACGGATGAGACCAGAATGGGCTGAGAAAGTCAGAGAGGAAGTTAAGAAACAGATAGATGTGGGGTTCCTGGAAGTAGTAAAGTATCCTGAGTGGTTGGCTAATATAGTGCTGGTGCCAAAGAAAGACGGGAAGGTCAGAATGTGTGTAGACTACAGAGATCTCAACAAGGCTTGTCCGAAAGATGATTTTCCTCTGCCGCATATAGATGTTCTGGTTGATAGTGCGGCTTTATCTGCTATGTATTCATTTGCAGATGGGTTTTCAGGTTACAATCAGGTTCTCATGGCTGAGGAAGACAAACACAAGACTGCATTTTTTACTGAGTGGGGTACTTATTGTTACAAGGTAATGTCGTTTGGCCTTAAGAATGCGGGAGCTACTTATCAGCGGATGGCCACTATACTTTTCCATGACTTGATGCACAAAGAGATTGAGGTGTATGGGATGACATGATGGTGAAATCAGAGACAAGAGTTGGGCATATTGAAGCACTGGAAAGGTTCCTTCAGAGAGTTGACAAATACAACATGTGGCTAAATCCCAAGAAATGTGTGTTTGGGGTGACATCAGGGAAATTGCTTGGTCATACAGTGGGAATGGGGGGAATAGAGGTAGATTCTGAGAAAATCAAAGCAATCACATTAATGCCTGTGTCGAAGATAGAAAAAGAAGTCAGAGCATTCTTGGGAAGATTCAGTACATCAGTCGGTTCATCGCCAAGTTGACATCAGTATGTGAGCCTATCTTCAAACTGTTGAGAAAAGATCAGCCAGTGAGATGGAATGAATAGTGTCATACAGCCTTCGACAAAATCAGAGAGTACTTGGTAAAGCCTCCTGTATTGAAACCTCCGAGACCGGGCAGACCTTTGATATTGTATTTGGCTATAGAATCAGAAGCATTGGGGGCAATGATGGTACATGCAGATGAGCAGGGATAGAACATGCAGTCTATTATCTGAGTAAGAATATGCTCCCATATGAGGCTCGGTATCAAGAAGTAGAGAAGATCTGTCTTGCCGTGGTAAGGGCTTCCCGAAAATTACGGCATTATTTCCAGTCTTACAAGATCCGGGTATTGGCAAAGGAAAATCCTCTGAAATATCTTCATTTGGTGCCTTCACTAGTGGGAAAATTGGGCAGATGGTTGGTATTGCTGACAGAGTTTGACATTTAATATCTCACCTCCAAAATGATCAAAGGGCGAGCAGTAGCAGAGTTTCTGGCATTGCAACCTGTTGAGGGGGATCAGTATAAGTTTGAATTTCCAGATGAAGAGATCCAAGCAATAACAGTTCAGAGATGGAAGATGTATTTTGACGGAGCAGTGAATTACAAGTGAGCCGGAATTGGGATCGTGATAGTGACCCCCGAGGGAGAAACTTTGCCTTTGGCCAAGAGTTTGACATTCAGAGTGACTAACAACATGGTCGAGTATGAAGCATGTGCTTTTGGTTTGACAGCATTGATAGCCTTGAAGGCCGGGAGTGTGGAAGTATACTGAGATTCTATGTTGGTAGTCCAGCAGATGCGAGGAGAATGGGAATTGAAAGAAGAACAGTTGAAACCTTACCTTTTTTACCTCAGAAAGTTGGCACAGGTTATCCCCGAGTGTAAGTTTCAGCACTTACCGAGAGAAGAGAATCAGATGGCAGATGCATTGGCTACACTTACAGCAACTTGGGAAAATCCAGAAAAATTAGTGATGAGACCGTTGATACTGACAACAGCAAGCAGACCTGTTTATGAGATAGAAAGAATTCTGGAAGTTGAGGTCGACGACGGTAAACCTTGGTATTATGACATTCAGAGGTATCTGGAACATGGTGAACTCCCGGAAGTGGCAGACAGAAAAGACAGAATAGCCATTCAGAAGTTAGCTTCCCAGTATGTAATTTTGAAAGGGGAACTGTACAAGAGGCAAGCAAAAGGTATTCAGTTGAAGTGTTTGAGAAAAGAAGAAGCTCAGCATGTAATGGAAGAAATACACGCCGGGGTATGTGGTCCGCACATGAACGGGTTGAATCTGTCCCGCAAGATAGTGAGACAAGGTTTTTATTGGTCAACCATGGAAACAGACTGCGCGAAGATGGTAAAGCACTGTCATGATTGTCAAGCACATGGTAATTTGAATCACTTACCGCACACAGAGTTGCATGGGTTGTCAGAGCCGTGGCCTTTCTCAGCGTGGGGAATTGATATGATTGGAGAAATTCGACTGAATGCATCGAATGGGCATCGCTTCATAGTAGTGGCAGTAGATTACTTCTCGAAGTGGTGGAATTCGAATCATTCCGCAATGTTACAGCAAAGCAGATGGCAAAGTTTATAGCTCGGAACCTCATTTGTCGGTATGGTATGCCGCATCATATAGTGACAGACAACGGAGTTCAGTTTCAAGGAGAGACGAAGGCAATGTTGCAGAAATACGGGATAGGCCACCACAAGTCATCACCGTACAGGCCGCAGGTAAATGGGGCAGTTGAGGTAGCCAATAAGACTATAAAGACGATTTTAGCCAAGATGACAGAGAACTGTAGAGATTGGGCCGAGAAACTACCATATGCTTTGTGGGGGTACAGTACATAAGTAAGAACAGCAACAGGAGCCACACCTTACTCTTTGGTCTATGGAATGGGAGCAGTATTGCCAGTAGAAGTGGAAATACAGTCTATGAGGGTATTAGCAGAGGCAGAATTACCGAAACAGGAGTGGGCCGCATAGAGGTTTGATCAGTTAGCACTATTGGATGAGAAGAGAACGAAGTCTTTGTATCACATGCAGTTGTATCAAAAGAGACTAGCCCGAGCATTCAACAAGAAAGTACGCCCCACCAAGATCAGAAAGGGTGATTTGGTACTTAAGCAATCAAGGCCGTCGACGACAGATCCAAGAGGAAAGTTCATACCTAACTGGGAAGGACCTTACGTAGTGCAGAAGGTAATGGGAAATGGAGCAGTGAAGCTATCAGACTTGGAAGGGAATGAGTTCACTGAGCCGATCAACGTAGACAGATTGAAACAGTACTTTGCCTGAGGGAGAGAAGACCGAGCAGTCACCAAGAAAATTGGCAGAAGACCTAACCCAACGGGATAAGAAAATCATTCATGCATACACGTAACATTGTATTCTCTTCGTGTTTGTTCTTGGTTTTGTGTTCGCAGGTTCGAAGAAAATAGAAAGGGGCAGAAGTGAGCCAAAAAGCGTCAACGCAGTTTCAGTCTTGGGGGATGAGTCCCAGGGGACGAGGCCCACATCAACAGTTTTTGGGGATAAGTCCCAGGGGGCGAGGCCCATATCAGGTGGGGGGCGAGGCTGTTGGACAAAATGACCCATAGTGTCACTATTTGTACAGATCACGGTGTTGTTGTACAAATTAACTATGTAACAAGGAAATTGCACTCTCATCATTTGTGATTAGATCACCATAGATATATAAATGAAGAGAGGTCCCTATGATTAGTTCCTAGATTGAGAATGATATGAGACAGTATCAGTCCACGAAGGATTAATCATTAAATATCCCTAGCCGGAGTATTATCGAGACAGGACATCGATAATGCGGAATAGGCTAGTATTGCACTTGTGCGCGTTGTGAGGGCACGACCGCATAGTTCTCATATATTTAAGTATTGGATACTTATGCAAGTGCGATAGGAGGTTGTGTTTCACCGATGGTACGGGAAACAGCTTCGCTCTGGATAGACCCCTCGGAATCCCATTGGTATTATGACTATGTGTCTATGGGAGGCCGAAATCAGGGTAGGTGTGTATGGTCTTAACCTGAGACTTACATCGCTAATACTTACGATAATCGATAGACTTTCGTCTTGGTGGTACAGGGCTTTAACCGGTTCTGCGTACACCACTTCTGGGTTTATCAGAGAGTCGTAGTGTATTGGGTGTGATGTCAAGACGGAAGTATCACTTCAGTTATAGTGGAGATGATGTCACGCATGATACGGTACTAGTGCTCTTGAGTGATGCGCATCCAATCATGATATTATGACCAGGTCATGAATATCTGATTACAGAGACTAGTTACCAGACATCCGACATGTGCTTCGGACGGGGCAGACACTTATCCAGCCCTAGCACGTGACTATCCGATACTGGGCCGATATACACAATACTACGGTATACTACGCTTGATACAGATCTATATATTCCTGTAAGAATATTTCTGGAGAATTGGGTAGGCATGGCGCTTTGCTAGAAGCCAACCTTGTCTTGTAAATCGGTACAAACGTAGTACGAGGTACTTACGTTCGGATAGTCCAATAACCGTATTTACTGCCAACATATCCGGAGATCTCATGGGTCGGTTCCTGAAGATTCACCGATGACGTATGACTCGCACTTTAATTAATCTGGGATTAATTCGATAAGAGAGAAAATTAATCTGGGATTAATTGCGGAGATATTTTATCTGGGATAAAATATTAATAAAAGAGAGAGAACGATTAATTTGGAATTAATCGATAAATTAATATATTCGATATATTATAACGAAATTAGATTTCGACGCGGAATTGAAATTAGATTTTAATTCGGGCGAACGAATTAATTTAGCATTAATTTGTTAGCGACGTGAATAGTGAATTCGCTAGGCGTAATCATTTAATTACGACGCGACGGAAATTTGTTAATTTGGAATTAACGAACCCGAGCCCGAGAGTGATTGCGAGCGCATTCGCATTTCGAATTCGAGTGCGGCACGCAAGTCACATCAAGCGTCAAATCGCTAGTCGCATCAATCGTCAAGTCACTTGTCACTTTGAGTGATGTGACATGACATGTTGTCACTTTATTAAAGTGGATGGATTTGATGTGAATAGTTGATTTGAGTTGGTGAAAAGCTTTTTTAAAAGACTTTTGCTTTTTGACTTTTGAATTAAAGTAGTGTATATATCATTTATCTAATTTACTTGGTAAATAAAATAATATACATATACAAAAAGCTTTTCTCTCTCTCTCTCTCATGCATAGCATACGGTTTTAGGCAAAATGGAGCCAAAAACCTTCTCTCTTCTCACGGTCATGGTGACCGATTTTCATCTCCATTTTTCTGGTTTTCACACACAAAATGGAGAAGCTTTTGATCTTGTAGCAAGATCTAAGTGCTAGCACACTCATGGAGGAATACAAAGGTGATAGGGAAGTGATTTTGTGAGCTTGGAATATCAAAGCTTGGAGATTTAATGGAGGTCTTCAATGGCCGAAAGTGGAGGATTTTCACAGCCCAAAAATGCGCCCAACAGCAGTTCAAAAAGGGGAAAACCGAGCATGATGAAGCAAGAAAAAGACTTGTGTTCTTTGCATCTCAAACCAATCATTGTGAGTATGAATTCCGCCTTACTCCTTTGTGTATTCAACTCGTTTTTATGCATGTTTGTGATCCTTGGGACTTGATTGAACTCTTTCAGAGGCCCCACTTCATGTCAGCTTGGGGGTGAGGCCCGTATCAGCTTGAGGGCGAGGCCCACATCGTCAGTAGTTTTGGGATGCGTCCCAGGGTCGAGGTGTCCCTGTTGTCAGTTGCAGTTCCGGGATGTGTCCCAGGGTCAAGGGCCTACTGCATCATCAGTTGTAGTTCTGGGATGCGTCCCAGGGTCGAGGGCCCATTACATCATTTGTTCTAGGGCGAGGCCCTCATTTCCAGTGGTATCGGGATACGTCCTAGAGTCGAGGTGCCCCCGTTGTCGGTTGCAGTTATTGGGGTGCGTCCCAGGATCGAGGTCCACAGTAGCACCAACTCAGCTCGAGGCAGCAGACGAGCCAGGTAAGTGAAAATGCATTGCATAACTTTGATAGGATTGTTCAAAGTGGGGGCAACTGTAGGCATTGCATTTTTGCATGTGAAACCCGATGATGAGTCTCAGTTGGAGGCACTACCTTTTTTAGTTAAGGATATTGCGGGAAACGGTCGTCGGAAGGGAATTAGTATTTCGTTAGATCCTTGTTCACTTATTTGGCGTCAAGCTCACTTGTTGGACCTCCGTTTAGATCACCTTTGGCCCAGAAAAAAACCAAAAACCTTTTAATCTAGCCCACACACGCCTAACCCACTCACCAAGCCAAACCAAGCCCACACCACATCTAGCCCACACGCCCACCATGACTAGGCCCACACGCCCATCACCCTAAATTACACCCAAATTAAATTAAATATTAAATTAAATATTAATTAGATAATGTAATTGAATTAAATAAAATAATTTAACCATTTACCAATTAAATAAAACATAAAATATAATCCTACCTAATTTAGATAAATCAAATATATTAACTTCCTAACTAAACAAAATCATATACTAAATTAAAGAAATATCATGCCTAATTAAATCACTCATAACCCATTTAAATATATTGACTTCCTAATCTAAACCAATCTTGTCTCCATCAGATCCATTGCTTTCCTTTGTTTACACACAAACCAGAACCCTCATTCACGTTAAGACCTAAGCCTCTTCACGTTAATCACACCTTCACCCACTTAGTTTCAGCGCACGCACAAAGCCCTCATTCACACCCACTGCCTCACGCAAAAACTGACATCAAATAACGCACAAACTGCACGAGAAAACCCCTTCATTTTGCCCACATACCGCCGCACCTAACTCCCTACAAATCACTTCAGATTGCCGTGAAAAGAACCCCTCAAGCAGCCCAATTTCACGCACACAACCAGCACCAAATCTGCCCACAAAATAATAGACCATTGCCGATCAAATACAAAGCCACCTCGACCATTCACGCATGTATTATGAAGTTTCATATAGTTATCTTTACCTTTGTACGCATCGTAATGAAAAGCACATTTATCCCATTGGTTGCATCACTTACCGTAGTCTTGGCTTAACGTATTACAATTCATATATCCATGTCATGATGGCATTTGAGTATTATTTCTTGTGGTATATCGGATGGAAACCCAGACATAAATTCCGTAGCTGATTCCGAATGGACGGTAGTGCGGTCTGTACTTAGGATATAATTCCACGTACCACTTGGAAAAGTGCTCACATGTGTGTTTGTGTCCATATTAGTTATCTTCTTTTGCACCATGTCATATCATGCTTACTTTAATGCCTAATTGCATCCTTAAGTGTCTTTTTGCATTATGTACTTAGTTGACTCTTTCATTTACACATGGACATGTAATGACCATTTGTTTATGCTTCCGTACGTATAAGTATGATATGTCTACAAAATCACATGGTCGCCATTATTTGATTCGCTTTTATGTGTGTTTGTGTGGTTTTTGTGTGCTTGTGTTTCCATGAATACAATATGCCAATGAAGTTGTGTGTTCATTGCTACTTTGATTTACTTTCAAGCATGCAATCTTAAATGTAAGATATATGCAAATTTAAGTGTAAGTTTTATTTTTGCGCATATGAACTTAGAAGCATGATACTCTTGGAAATAAGTGTTACTTAAGTTTGATTAAATTATTACACAAATCCTTTCATTACAAGTGACATAAGTAAGGGACCATTATGAACCCAACGGTTTGAGGTCTTCCCTTGCGATGGGTGAGTGCGGCCTTAAATCTCATTTTCCCGGTTCACACCGGGTGGCGACTCCATTATTCTCCGGTTTAGTCCCCTGTGGCTACTCCGTACTCCCGACTAGGCCGCAAGCCTAGAACAGCATGCATCGCCCCAGATCCTGTGTTCCCACAACCCTCAACTCAAATCGGGAATAAGACCCACAATTTAGGGAACAAGACCCTCAACTCAAATCGGGAAAAAAACCCACAAGAACAAGACCCACAATTCAGGGAACAAGACTCTCAACGCAAATTGGGAACAAGACCCACAATTCCGGGAACAAGACCCTCAACTCAAATCGGGAACAAGACCCACAATTCAGGGAACAAGACCCTCAACTCAAATCGGGAACAAGACCCACGGGAACAAGACCCACGATTCAGGGAACAAGACTCTCAACTCAAATCGAGAACACGACCCATAATTCAGGGAACAAGACCCTCAACTCAAATCGAGAACACGACCCATAATTCATGGAACAAGACCCTCAACTCAAATCGGGAACAAGACCCACAGGAACAAGACCCACGATTCAGGGAACAAGACCCTCAACTCAAATCGGGAACAAGACTTATAATTCCGGGTACAAGACCTTCAACTCAAATCGGTAACAAGACCCATGGGAACAAGACCCACAATTCAGGGAACAAGACCCTCAAATCAAATTGGGAACAAGACCCTCAACTCAAATCGGGAACAAGACCCATAATTCAGGGAACAAGACCCTCAACTCAAATCGGGAACAAGACCCACGATTCAGGGAACAAGACCCTCAACTTAAATCGGAAAAAGACCCACAATTCAGGGAACAAGACCCTCAACTCAAGTCGGGAACAAGACCCACGGGAACAAGACCCACAATTCAGGGAACAAGACCCTTCACTCAATTCAGGGAACAATACCCTTATCTTAACTCAGTAACGGTTCGAAAATGGACCATCATCTCATCATACGCCGAAAATGGCACTCTAAAAATGGAGCACGGTTCCGAAATGGACCATCATCTCATCATACGCCGAAAATGGCACTCCGAAAATGGAGCACGATACGAAAATGGACTATCATCTCATCATACGCCGAAAATGGCACTCCGAAAATAGAGCATGGTTCGAAAATGGACCTCTATCACTCGCCGAAAATGGCACTCCAAAAATGGAGCATGGTTCGAAAATGGACCACTATCACTCGCCGAAAATGGCACTCTGAAAATGGAGCATGGTTCAGAAATGGACCACTATCACTCGCTGAAAATGGCACTCCGAAAATAGAGCATGGTTCGAAAATGGACTATCATCTCATCAGACGCCGAAAATGGCACTCTGAAAATATAGCAGGGTTCGAAAATAGACCACTATCACTCGCCAAAAATGGCACTCTGAAAATGGAGCATGGTTCGAAAATGGACCATTATCACTCGTCGAAAATGGCACTCCGAAAATGGAGCATGGTTGGTTCGAAAATGGACCACTATCACTCGCCGAAAATGGCACTCTGAAAATGGAGCATGGTTCAAAAATGGACCACTATCACTCGCCGAAAATGGCACTCCGAAAATATAGTATGGTTCGAAAATGGACTATCATCTCATTAGACGCCGAAAATGGCACTCCGAAAATATAGCAGGGTTCGAAAATAGACCACTATCACTCGCCGAAAATGGCAATCTGAAAATGGAGCATGGTTCGAAAATGGACCATTATCACTCGTCGAAAATGGCACTCCGAAAATGGAGCATGGTTCGGAAATGGACCACTATCACTCGCCGAAAATGGCACTCCGAAAATGGAGCACGGTTCGAAAATAGAGCACTATCACATCAGCAACACCTCGAAATGAGAGGTTTAGCATGCCGAAAATGGCACTCCAGAAATGGAGCACAGGTTGAGGTCCACATCATCATCAGTTTCGGGATGCGTCTCAGGGTTGAGGCCCATACATCAGTTGTAGTTTCGGGATGCATCCCAGGGTCGAGGCCCACTGCATAACCAACACAGTTCGAATCGACAGGCAAGTCAGGTGGCAGCTGGTGAGCCAGGTAAGTAAAAATGCATTGCACAAACTTTGATAGGATTGTCATTGTCACACACTGTAAAAATTCCATCAAAGTGGGGGCGACTGTAGGCACTGTATTTTTGCATATAAGTCCCGATGATGAGCCTCGTACGGAGGCACTACCTTTTAAGTCGCGGAGTCGCGAGAAAACTGAAACTGACGTCGGAAGGGAAGATTCAAGGATCAATCCCCTGTTGGATTTAGTTCGCTCGCTTAGCCTCAGGTTTGCTCGTCAGATCTCTGTTTTAAAATTTATCCCGGCCCAAGCCTTAAACCTATACTTCATCTCCATGCACGCACCACTCACAACAAATTAATTGAATAACCCTACCCACATGCCTCACGTCACTACACAAATTCAACAAAATAATAAATAAACTACCACCACAAATTCAACAAATAACAAAACACAAAACATGAACCCCACGTGGAAAACATAAACACAACAAAAAAAAATCAATTTAATAACCCACACAAACAAATTCAACAAACAAATAAATAAGACACAAACAAACAAATAAAGACAAATCACAAACAAACAAATCCATTAATAAACCTAGCCACCCCACGTAACCCACCAACAAACACAAATCAAATTCAATATAATAAACAATCACAAATTTCAAACAAGACAAACTAAGCCACAAAGCCCTCCACGTGAACACACAAGCAATTCAACAAAAATTCAACAAACAAATAAACACATCACAAAAGCAAAACCCTAAAGTCTCTCAGCATTAAATAAATTGCCCCCTAATAAATTATCTAACCCCTCACCAAATAACAAACCATTAATTAATAAGCATTATCCCCCTCCGTTATAAAAGAACCCAAAACCTCACGTCCCATGGCAAACGGATGCACACGTAAACGACCATATCTCTCGTCTCTCTTTGGAACAATGAAGTAAACCCTATACCAGCCACGCCTATACCCTCTCAACACCATGAACCAGTAAAAGCCCTAAGACACTCGGCAAACACTAGGCACGTCACTAAGCCCCTTTAAAACTCACTCGGCAGACACTCTCCACACACAGCACGTAAAGCCTCTCCAAACTGCCAGCAACTCACATAAACCCTAGACACAAACACCGACCAAATTGACTGCCTCTTTCACGCACTGCCCCTCAACTCACGCCTCACTCACTGACCTCCCTCAGCTCCCTTACCAAACGAAGACAAACAGACTTTAACCCAGCGAACACCTTCACGCCACAAACAATCGCACAGCTCTCATCAAACCACGCAACCCTCATTCTTCATGCCCACAACAGCCTCATTGCTACCTCACTATCACGTCCATTGTCTCCATCTTCAACAGCCCATGCACACGTGACCAGCTTAGCCCTTCAATGTGACCAGTTCACATTACTACCTCCTTCACGCCACAAATACTACCCACAAGCAGCCAAAGTCACGCCAAAATAAACACCCATCATGCCTCAACAACACGTCCTCAAGCCCCTCACAAACAGCCTCCAACTCACGTCCATAACTTTCACTTCAAACAGCCCCACACGCCCTCAAACATACGCTGCAGCTCACGTCCATAACCTTCACTTCAAACAGCCCCACACGCCCTCAAACATACACTGCAGCTCACGCCCAAAGCCCTCACAAACAGCGCTCAAACACACATTACCAGCCACTATCCTTCACGCATCCACTACCCCCAACACAACTCACTGCCCTCCATTCAAGCCTTCAAACTGCCCTTGCATGCAGCCCATGCACACATAAAAACAGCCTCCACAAACTGCCCATATTTCACGCACCAAACACCCACAGCATGACAGCCCTAACCGACCAAAACAGTCCAGGAAAAGTCTCCAAATTGTACCCTCAAACAGCCCAAAACAGTGACCAAAATACACCTCAAATAGCCCCAAAAACCGTCCCAAAATCGGCCCAAAAATAGATTGAAAATTCCATTGAAAACAGAGAAAACAGTGAGCGGAAACAGTGAGTGAATCAGAGAAAATATCGAGTGGAAGTCACGAGTGAAGACAGATAAAACAGCAAAAATAGCGAACCCGAGAAAATAGCGGGAACAGCGAACCAGTGAAAACAGTAGAAATAGCGGACGATAACCCTTCCGACACCGTGAAATGCACTCCCGAGAAGTGACTTAAAAGGTAAGACCTGAGGGCACCCCTTTTATTTATTATCCTTTATTTTTGGTTATTTTATTACTTTATTTCGCATGAGTATTGTGGATTGGTATATGATGTGATTCCGGGTGAACGGAATATGTGTTCTCTCTTGCGGTATATCGGATGGAAACCCGGACATAAATTTTGTAGCCGAATCCGAATGGACGGTATTGCAGTTTGCACTCGGGATACAATGCCACGTACCACTTGAGAGATTCACATATTTCGTTTCATCCAACCTTGTATTCAAGCATGAATAGGCCGTTAGAAGATTATTTGTTTTTTTTAGTCTAGTACGTTATTTCTTTATGCATGACTTAATTATTTGCCTTCGCAATAGGAGTTCAATTTACGTTTATGATTAGGATGTTATTTATTCTTTGTGTTTGATAATTCAACATGCTTATTGTGTGATATTGTATATTTGCCGTTATGAGAATTTACTTGTAAAGCATGCCAACTTAGATTTAGGCCTTCTAGGAATTTAGATTACTCTTGAGAATGTATGTTGCGTAGACTTGGTTATATTATTGCATAAATCCGTTCATTACAAATGACATAAGTAAGGGACCATTCCGAACCCAACGGTTTGAGGTCTTCCCTTGCGAAGGGTGAGTGCGGCCTTAAATCATTTCCCAGTTCACATTGGGTGGCGACTCCATGTTATTTCTCCGGTTTAGTTCCCCCGCGGGCTATTCCGTACTCTCGACCGGGCCGCGAGCCTGGAACAGCGTCGCCGATTTCTGTGTTCTACACCAACGAACAGGCAGAGGTCTGATCTAAATAGATCGGTGACGTGACTGCCATCAAAGTGTGGAGGATAACTCATATATCCACTGTGGTATCTCAAGTCAAAGGACCAATATGCTCGCTCAACTCAAGAAGATTCCTATTGACGTTGGTGTACCATCTATTAGGAAATCTTCAGTGAGTCGTTCAGTATTTTTCAAATAAACACCTATATGTGTATACGAGTCTCCTGAGACTCATGGTTCATTGGGATAAACCATCGGACCAAGTCACGATATACGACATATACTAGTCTCAGCGGATTTTACTAACCGAGCTGTGTTAGTAAATCTTGACCAAGAACTTTATTTAAGGATATACAACTTATAGTGACGCTTCCCAATGTCAATTACAAACTACGTTGTAACTGCGCACTACATTGTAAATCATATGGTCTTTGTCTAATATACACGTATCACTAAATCAGATTTAGTTTCAATCTAATCATAATTAGATATCTAATCGTAATTAGATCGAATATGTATATAAAAGACAAGAGGTGCTACCATTAAATAAGTAATATTATGGAAAATGGAATTTTTCGTATTCATGAATCGGACATAAATACGATCTGAATTGGCACTCCGAGCACCAACCCTAACTCTACCTCCGAGGTGGTGAAGCTTTGTGACACCCAAGGCAAGGAAAAAGTGGAAGACAAATGTTACCCGACAAGGTTGTTTGGGAAAGGCTAGGTAGGAATGGAAATAGTTTAAATCTTAGTTAGTGATTGATCGTCCCAATCAGTTTTTTTTTCTGCACCACCATATTTTATGAAGTTCTCAGTATCAACTAACGAACTCATTAATATTGAGAACTAGGGGACATATTTTGATAGTGGTTTTTTGCAAGCCCTTGCCCTGAGGAAGGTTGAAGGGTTATTGTATTACCCAACCAAGTGGATGGAGAAGCCCCAAAGCCCAGAAGTAAGAAGAATGATGAAGGAATGAGCAGACTATGGTGTGTGATGAAGTCTCCTCCCTAAAGAGAGATCATATGGTGAGGCAAGTGATGATGACACCCGACCCGACCACATTAGAGATGGTTCAATATGGTGCTCTGATAGTTTGTTTAGCACGACCCGATGAAGTATCATCGTATGGGGTGGCCAACCTGACAGATCTAAAGTTGAGATTCGAAAAAGTATCATTTGTCTCGATTACCCAACTTGAGAAACGAAGATGGGATGATGACAGACCAATTTGGTGGCAGCATGACGTATGCCCTACTTGGAAATGGGTGCATCTAAAAGACTAATGATGAAAAAGATAAAGTAACGGTTCACATTGAGCATAGGTCTTGCCAGCCACCATAGGACGGTGCAGTGGCAAGGCAGCAACCGCCAGATGGAAACATGCTTATTTGATTGGTTGAGAAGGTGGTTGAAGCAATGACAAAGGGTTGTAATGATTATTTAGTGACATTAACTGACATCAGGGTCGGTTACAACATGGATTTGAGAGCCTATATAAAGGGGTAGAAGTTGCATTAGAAAGGGTTAGCAATTTTCACATTTTACAACACTTATAATTTAATAGCAAAGCTTGAAAAGAAACTAAGTGATAGAGAGAGAAAGCGAGTTGTGTACTTGACCACATTATCAACCCAAGGGTTTTTTTTGGGAATCGTTGGAAACCATACAGCCAAACCACCCCTTCCGGGCTTAAGCGGAGCAGGTAATCTCCGGCTGTCCTATGCTCTTACAAGAAACGCACTCTCTGAATTCGAATACAGGACCTCAATGTGATATCCTGAGCCCTACACCACCAAGCCACGTCTCTTGGGAACCCTAAGGAGTTATATGTTATAGTGTAATTTCTTTGTTAGGCACTCGGGTCAATATTCGCCCCGAGGCTAATAAAAACATCTTTTTTCTCCCGTGAACATAGGTTGAAGACACTCTCCATCGAACCACGTAAATTCCTGACTTTATGGTTGTTAATCTCTTGTCAAATTTGTACGGTTCACATTAATTAAATAAATTCATAATTGAGAAAGATTTTTTCAAGAAATAAGTTCCTTATATTATCTTTAGAATGAAAAACAACTGTCAATATCTTTGTTAATGCAATTTATAGAATCCTATGATACTTAAAAGCCAGCACCGCGCAAAGGCTTATTCTTCAAGAAAGTGACATTGAGAACTTTAGTGGTGCTGATTGGGATTTGACCAATAAATGATCGAAGATCAACCTGTGTCAGGAAATTTAGTCACGTGGCGAAATAAGAAACAATCAATTATGTCAAGAAATAGTGAGGAAGCTGCATGCACACACGGCATCTGTAAAGTATTATGTTTGACAAGACTACTAAGAGTACTGAGAATCTCGGTTGAAAAACTTATGCTGTGAAAATCACTGGGACATTAGCCTTTCCATAGGCAAAGAGCTTTTTAAAGGTTTTATAGGAAAAATAGCACTCACTCTGAGACACCTAAAATTTACTCAAATCTTTATTTTATTATTAGACCATTTGGCTTTAATTAAAAATTGACTTTAAAGTTTATAATATGTAAATATATAGTATTAAAAAAAATTGCAAATTATATTGAATATTAATTATTTAAATATTATTATTTTATGAGCCATATTTATTACATGTAACTATTAGAAACTAAAAATTAATTTTTTATTCAAGTCCAACTATTAAATTGTCAAGTGACGCAGCATTCATACATTAGTCAAGAAGGAAGTAATAAGTAATTTTATTACATTTCGATTACTACTATTTATTTGAAATCAATTGCAATACCATATGAAGATTCTTATCCAATTTCAGTTGTTCTTCCTTTGATGAAGTTTGTATAACATGATTTGGCAATGAGGCCTAAGTGAATAATATCAAAATCCTAAAATGATTAGGAAAATAAATAATTGAATTATATAAACTAAAACTAATGAGGGTGTGCTTGTTTTCTATTAAATAAACAGTCGAGAGCCAAGAATGGACTCAAGTGGTGAAATCCACAGAATCAGAACAGATTTTCTTTTTTCTCCTTTTATTATACATCATCCTTCTAAGTAGCTAAATAATGGGTTCTTCTACAAGAAACAATACAGTTGATTTCATGTCATTCATCCATTTAATAGCAAATCCTAACCCTATTTAATATTCACATGACCTCATGTTGATTAATTAGAAGAGAAAAACAGAACCCATAAAAAATGAGTTTTTCAAAGGCTACCTCATGGTGGTTGTTTCTGGGTGCAGTCTTAGTGCTAATGAATGTGTATCCGCAGGCAGAGGCAGCTGCCAAAAATGTAAATGATCCATGCCAATTGCCAGGGAGGGAAGGATGGATCAAGGACCCCAACTGCCTCACGCAATTCACTAATCCCAAGGCCATTCCCAGTCAGGCTAATCCATGGCAACGTGGTTGTTCCCCACTCGATCATTGCCGTAGCAAGTAGATGTTGTCTAGACGATCCCCTGATTCGACTAACTCCTACGTACGTACGTACATATATACACATACAAACAAACTATGGTCATTCTAACATGGCAGTTTATTACCACTGCAGGAAAGAAGAATTGATCACATAAACTTGAAATTATAGTTTTACTTTATTTTTTATACATTTATTCAACTGTGCTTGCTTAAACTGACAGTTCTTGTAAATTAAAAATTATTTTCCAGTCATTTTTGTTGTTCTTGAAGACTTTTACTAATCTGTAGTTCTTTTTATACATGTGTTTTGATGACAAACATCAACAATAATTGTGCTGATCTTGTAACACATTCATCATCATCATTAATTCAAGCAAATTAAAATCTATGCTATCAAAGGTGGTAAGGCAAGGCGTTTTGGTAGTTCAGCCTGCAAAAGCGCTGCTTAAGTGCCCAGACAAACATACAGAATTTTATCTAATATATATAAAGAGTCATGACTTAAAATACCTAAGCGCCGCCTACGCAGATGTTTGGAAAACCTACCCAAGCACCGCTTAGCCAGCGCCTTTAACAGCATGGATTAGAATTCGCATAAACAAAATCACAAAACAAAACATCATCTTGATTTGACAAAAAAGATTCTCACCATCCAACAGAGGATCATAATCATATGGGGATCATTAAAAAAGACAATCCAATGATACAAATAGTTTTAAACATTGAATGTGGAAGGCCAAAGCTACCACCAATTTTAACAGACAGAAAAACCGAACTATCTGGCCAAGATATTCGCATCATCTTCTTGCCCACGGTCCTCACCTCACATAATCTACCACAATATTAGAAAACTGGAAATACTTCGGCAGTTCTCCCTTTCATTTTTTTCTTTCACTAGATGGAATTTAATGGGAGACCTATCCTGTAATGAACTACTTTAAGCTGTAACAATGTATTCTATCAATAAATAAAAGAAACCTAGTGTTGTTGCATAGCAACTTCCAACACTTTTTTTCAGCATTTTTGTTTTACAGACAGACATTGCAGAGTAACATGCACTCTTGCCTCATGACTAGCAGGCTAGCAGCACAAACCACCAGAAGCAAATAGCTTTCATCCCAACACCACAATTCACAAGAAGAATTAAACTACTCCTATACGGTGGGATTCAATGTTTGATGAATTTAATCATGTCAGATCATACCGTAACTCTATTCACCTCACCTTCATCAAGATGTATGGGCCAATTGAAATTTCAAAAGGAACACAATATTCTGGCAATTCAAGGTTAACACTAAGCCATAAAATTTAATACCAAAACATTGTAACACATACCTCATAACACAATTCAAGAAAATCTTTGAATCAGCTGTTACGCCCACCATAACAGTAGAACTGCTAAACTCCACTAAAATATGAGAAACAACACACAAGAACATACTTCGGTACATCAGTTCACTGACCTAAACAAGAACACGGATTTTTGAATGTGTCAGTTCAAACATGGCTTCTAGTACCGATCATGACGCCTGAGAAAAGATGAACAAAAAGAACAATTAATATGGAAGTAAAACCATAAAATAAAAATAAAACAAATTTACATTCACTCACATACAAAATGGAACAAAGCAAGAACAGAATTGGCCCAAGTCGTCATACCAAATAACTCTACCTTGACTGGTTGAATAGTTCATATTGAAAGCATGTCTTTCATAATTATGGACAGAGCAGAAGGTATCCACCATAACAAGAGGCTTAATAAATAACTTATATGTGAGAACCAAAGTAAAGTTCGAATACAATGTGATTTGAATGAAGAAAGGAAATGGAGAAGGTCCTACAAGGTTAAAAAGGGAAGCACTGAACACTTCAGAACACCAGCATTGAAATACTTGATTATATTTTGTTTTCTAACAACAAAAATAATGAAGGAATCATATATTCAATGTATGAAATTTCTGAAGCATGACTCGTATAAAAATCTGGTAAGACTTGTGAACAACAGCCACATTTGGCTAGACTGATCTATAGGGGAAACCTCGACTATGGCTTTTCAAGTAACTTATAGCTAAAAAAGGACCGAAAAACTATCACAGAAACAAAAACTAAAAAGGAGAAAGGCCAAGCATCACAAGGTGGTAGAAATTTAATTGTGAAGAAAAAGTAAACCTGCGACAATCATAATCCCTTGACCGAGAGTGCGATCTGTGGTGATTTCTTGAATCATAACTCCGGTGACGATCAGAATCCCTATCACGCTCTCGATCATATCTGTGATCTCGATCATAGTACCTATCACGATCTCGACTACTACGATCATAATCCCTCCCCCGGTCATGGCTATCCCCTCGATCACGATCTCTACTTGCTTCCCTCTCACGATCCCTACTTGGTTCTCTGTCGCAATCCCTACTTCGTTCTTTTGACCTATAAGGCACAAGAAAAAGGGAAAAAAAATTATTATTAATGATAATCCTTATAATAAATAAATAGATATTCCAAAAAGGCCACAAGTTACCTTCCATCATCATTACAATCTTTGTGTCTCTTGTTTCTCTCCTCCTGACACATTTCCAACAAAATACCACTAAGAACCTTTCTTCATGAAATACCACTTGTATTAAGCTAGCTATGATGATATCTAATAAGTACAACCAAATGAGGCTTTTCAAGAAAATCAATTAGTAATCAAAAACTATTTAAGGGGCATAAACATTGTTTCTGTTTCCTATCAAAAAAAAAAGTAAAACTAAAACAAAAGGAAAGTCAAAAATTATTGAACTTAATGAGTTTATGTAGTATCAAGAAAAACACGGTAGTTTCTAGGCACACAGTCGACATATAATAAATATAGATGCACCTTAATACATTTATAAGCACTCAGTCAACCAAAACAAATCATACTTGTACATGGACAAACATCTACACAGAGTACTTATTGACAAGACCTCACCAACATCAGCTTAAATCCATAGATGACCATATTCCTCGTCAAATTAATAAAAATGCGTTCAATGACATAGGCAACACCAGAATTCCAATGACAATATGAAAGTCATACTTGAGTAATACTGCTTTCAACTAGCTCCAATATGAAATCATTTGTTCTCAATATAATGTAGTACGTCTAGCAATTCAAACTTCACATAATGACTAAATAAATGGTATGTGTGTAATCAAACAGTGAAAAATTAGAAGATTAATATTCATTAGAATCCATTTCGGACAAAGCACTAAAATTTTAAGCTCCTCTTCGCCCTCCACGACCACCTAGATAAGAAAATATCTCCTACGGAGCAATTTAGGTGTGTTTGGATTGATCTCAAAATGGTGCTTCTGAAAACTATATTGAAGCAACAGAATTTCAGAAAATAGTCTTCCATAATTGAACAGTGCAAAGATGTTTCACATTAAAAATGAGAAAGATGGTTGCTTTTTCATTAAACCAGCATCTGTTTCCAAAATACGTTAACAGAAATGCATGAAAACATCATCTTATCATTTGTAACTTTCAAGTTATAACTTTTGCGTCAAGATGTCGTTTTCAAAAATGCATTTATCAAAACCATAGTTACCAGGATCGCTCAAAAGGCTATGGATCCGCGATCCAGATTCCGCCCAAATCGCGGAACGAAGCCGACCCAAATCGATAGGGAACGAGAATTGGAACATCCAACTTGGCGATCCACATGATTGGAGAGAAGAGTGATGAGCGGGAATTGAAGATGAAAACTTGATTGGAATTCTGTAAATTGATCTAGGGTTTTGTCTGAAAGTAAAGAGAGAGAGAGAGGTGAAATTGAAGAAGAAGATAAGCAATTGGCACGTGTTATAAATATTCATATAAGCTTTACTACTATTTTGTTTTTTATTTAAAATTTTAATATTCTATTAGTTGTTGATAGTTTTACACCACTATTTCAGTGATTCAATTCTTTTTTTTAATGAAAAAAATGTTGCAATTGCTTTTAAAATTTATTAAATTAATTAGTTTGTTTCGGCCGGAAGCAGCTGGTGAGAAGCAAGGACCGTGTTTGTTGTAAAGATAGTTTTATTCATAAATTAAATAGTATAATAAAATAATGATGATTATTACTTACTATTATCTATAATATGTATGACCTCAACCTCAAACTTGTTAATTATTATTTTTTGATCAATTTTAATAGTAGATTGTAATAAATTATTTCAGTATTTCAGTATTTTTTATAAAACTAACTTGCAGTTAAAAAATAAATTTAAAAAAATTATGTAAATGTTCCAAAATCGTTCCCCAATCCAAAAGTATCGTTCCGAAAATTTATCGATCCAACCACATATCTAATTCAAGTGGCGCACATTCTGATGTACTAGACCGTATATAATACATCTTGAGTTCCATATGTACCAATCATATATATTATGGTTCTAGAAAAGAGTCGTCACTTCATAGTCCCATCATAGTTTGAAAACTCCATATGAGGCACGCCTCGAGGCGCCGGCGCGTCGAGGCTATTGTCTCAGGCCAAATTTTCAACAAGCTCGGACGCCTTGGGTCAAGGCAGCCTGAGGCGGACGCCTCGACCTGAAAGCTCTAAAATTACTATTTTTTTAACCCAAAAAAAAAAAATTATTATATAAAAAAGCTGAAAGTTGGGAGAAACTCCCGAATTGAGCTTCTTTATAGAGTAAAAAGCTATCGAAAACAAAATTTCTAATTTTGAAATCCTAACCGTCAGTATCGTTAACAATGTTGATAGGGTAACTCGACCTCGATACTTCACCGAAAATGAAAAAATATTATCTTTAAAAATAACTAACATTTACTATTATATTTATTTATTAGTTATAATTTGTTATTAATAAATTTATTTATAATGGGAATTATATATGATGATGACGCTTTGAAGGATGACACTTCAAACACAAATTTCATGCTATAAGACACAAATGATAGTCTATTTATAGATTAGCAGTCAATTTATTCCATTAACCTATTTTGTAGTGTTTCATTTTGTTTAGTTTTGATGGATGATTTTATGTATTAATTGATATGGATTTATTGGATGATTTCTTTTGATGCTTTTAGTTTTTTTCGTGTTCGGAACAGCATACCAAGTTTTCGAACCTTCCCATATCTATAATATACTTGGACGAGAATAAATAAGGAAACAATTATCATTCTAAGGTTAGAAAAACTCACAAGTGATACACTAACTGAGAATCTCTAGAGGAATGTAAAACATTATACCAACGCCCGAACCATATTCAAAATACCAACTTAATGACTCCAAGAAACATGAAAGATAGAACAATTTAAAAAACACCAAGCATGTTGCCACGAGTTAGTTTTGTGCAATATGCAACCATTTGAATAAACAAATCAGTATAAAATAATAGGCAACAAGAAATCAGAAGCAGCCAAGAGAATTATTTTGCCAACTAACAACTTATTCCCAAATAATGCTCATATAAACCTCTTCATCCCATTTAATACATAAACAAAAACTACTTTTAAGTAATAAAATAGGTCAACTATTTCATGATCTAAACGTGAATTTATGTAAAATGAAAATGGCATAAAGCAGGAAAAGGACTGTAATCTATCAATGCTCAGTAGCCAAAGGTTCAAGATTAATCAAGTGAATGCAAAGAACCATCAAACTTTCTAATCCACATAAATAAAAGAAAAATATGCTAAAATTGGTTTTTAAGGGGAAATCAGCATGCTCAAATGGGACTACCAAAACAGTGGCACAGTGGAATTTCAAATCATTAAATTTACCTGAAGCTCTGCTAATTTATCACGGATCTGAATGTAGCCTAGATGAAGCTTCCCCCCAAAATGATCTGCTAAGCGACGATCACTGAAATTAACAAGATAGATTAAAAGCTTCACTCAAAATATCCAGAACTTTCACAGATAAAAGACTAGTATAGTACAGTTTCCCGATATACTTCTATCCAACAATAGCATTCTACAAGCATATAAAACAGAAAATAACGCACATTCTTTAGCTGCAAAAGTTATCCTCGTAAAACTGGGCCCAAAAGCCTGCTGGTGACAAGGAGGTATAATAGTCGGGTCAAAAGCTGAAGCACTTGAAACCCCAAATACTAATTCTTCATTGCCCTCAAACAAAAAAAACAAAATTTGGTTTCCAAAATCAAGAATCTTACCTGTCATAAACACTTAAAAATGCCCCACAAATGTCACAGACACGTAGCTTCTGATCAGTCTGAAAAAACATTGAAATAAAAAGAATTAACATAAGCAGCTTTTGTACTATAAATTCAAAGTAAATAAGTCTGCTTATATGAATTATTTGCAAGCAAAATCATCTTATCACCAAGATTTAGGCTCGGGAACAATGGTGTCATGTTATCTATGATAGAAGAAAATATTTCAGGACAAAATCAACACAGCATGCAGTACGGAAACACCCTCAACTACTTTGTTAGAGAGACATCCAAGAAATGCGTCAGACACATGTACAACCTAAGACAAGAACTTCAAATGTCAATATCTTTTATACCTGCCATAAAGTTGCTGAGCATTCAGCATACTAAAACGCATCAAGTAGCAACTTTCAATATTTAAACTGAAAGACGGACTTTCTAGTCTCATTTTCTAAGCATTATGTGCAATGTTATGTTCCTACAAACAGTTCATAAGAAATCAAAACAATTAAGCTCTTAATTTTTGAGTTGATGCACGTACAAAGGTTATCTGGTTCCTCTCAGGTCGTTGTATGATTCTCTTTTATTTCCTTAAATTGTTTAATCTAGCTTTATGGCCCCAAAGCATACCTATATAAGTGCATATACATGAACAAAATGGACTTACAATGCGCACATCTGCAGCAGTGTACTTGGAGGAATCTGGAACAGGCTCTTGTCTTGCAGGTAGCTTAAACGAGAAGGAAAAGAACAGTTGGAACAAATTATGATGTAAAAAAGTGAAATAAATACAATGGACGAAGAAAAGACTAAGAATCAATCAGAGATTAAAACCTTTTTAAGTGCTTCAGCCTCTTCCAATGCTTTTTGTGCTTCATCCACCAATCCTTGCTCACCTAACCCATGTTCAACCACTTTCAGATCTGCGTCTAAAAAGCTTTACAGCGATGCAACTAATGAACCATCCAGCTAAGCATGCTCATTCAGATTTGCAGAAAAAATGCATTTGGAATTGTTGACAGCAACCAACCAAACCAAACAAAGACCTTTTCCCACTAAGTGGGGTCGGCTACATAGATCCTTTGTTGCCATTGTGCTCTATCCGATTAGCACAACTTTGTTTAGGATCCACGTCATAAAATTTAAAAGCATGAAATCTTAACTCTAAGAAAGTGTCATGCATGGAAAATAACTTGTAGTCTTGCACTGTCAAGTCAGTTCTCAACAGCATTAACCAATTGAACAATTGCAACAAATTCATCAGCACAACCAGCATAGAATATGTAAACAAGTTTACTTGACTTAAATTTCCACATCAGTCAATCCAAATCACAATGCAATAGTTTGTGTAACCAATGACATACCAAGATCCTCTGCCTTCTTCAGTTTTTCATTTATCATTTCCTGAGTACGAGCATCAGGTGCAGGAATAGGCAAAGGTGCCAATGGTGGTGGGTTGGGCAGGGGTTGAGGCAAAGATGCTCTATCTTTGTTGAAGGCATCCAAAAGGAAGATTGACTGTTGAAACACGTAGAATGTCACAGGTATAAAAGTCAAAATCTTATTCTACAATTGGATTTGTGAAACATTTTACAGATCCCACAACATACGATAATACAATTAAACAAACATCAGTTATGATGACGTAAATTCAGTGTGTTTACTCTCGAAGCCACTGCATACCTGTTTGTCAGCCCTTTTTGTTCTGAGTTCTTCTACCACCTCCAGAGCTCGAATCTTAAGATCAGTCTTGCCTTCATAATCTACATATTTGAAGCAAACATCTCAGCATAGACCAAAAACAAAACAAAAACAAAAACATAAGTAAAATAAAAATAAAAAATAAAAATTAAGCAACCATATCCCGAGAAAATTTGAAGAGCAATAAGGTGAAGTGATGAACAAAAAAGGTCCATATCCAGGTGAAGTGGTGAACAAAAGGTCCATCTCAACATTTTTACAAGATTAATCTTACAAGAGCTGAAAATTTTGATAGAGCCTAACCAAAGTGCACCATCTCATATTGTGGACACATGAAACTATCAAAACACATGCACATAGCAAGAACCAAATAATTGCAATTGGACTGCACCTCAAACCCAATTATCAAAAAATGGTGGTAAATATTATTCAACTGAACAAATAACCAATTAGAAAAGTAGAAACAACATCAATATATAGGAAGGTGAAACTAAGAACTCTTGAGTGAAAAATATTAAAGAAAACATAAGAGACAATTGAACCAACTATCACAAACCTAAAAATGGATTAGATGAAAACAGTGTAAGATATTAAAGAGAACAAAAGAAAGCACCACAAACCACAGATGGAAGAAAAAAAAACCTACGTCACGAAACAAAACAGGCCTATTCTATCTCCAATCAGCACAAAATACGAGATTTAAAACACAACATTTAGAAAACCCTATACCAATCCAGGCACAAGTCATATGTTAGTTCAAATTTATGTTACCATATTGATCAGCTTCTTTCAACTTTTCCTTGATCTCCTTTGACAACTCAAGAACCTCTGGAGTCTGCAATATCGAGAAAGATAATAATTTTTCAAATAAAACAGTCACCAGAAGAAAATAAAAAATCAAAAAGACTCAATCATTACTTGAGTCACTTCAGAGACTGATATAGCAATAGCAGCCTTTGCATCATCACTCTCAAGACGTTTTAGAGCTCTAACGATTTTCCTATCACACTCAACATGAGTCTATCGATGGCATCTTCTATTCTCTGTCATAATTATCAAAGCCCTTTGCCTTAGCTTCTTCATATCTGAAAAGAGTTAAGGTATTTGTAGAAATAATTCCCCCAAACTAGTAATACCAGCCAATGTCAATTTGATATGGCTCTTTGAGTTTGAAGTACAAAGTTTGTTAACAACCATGTCTTTAACTTTCATTAGAAGAAATTGGGCTGCAGAAGCATTCAGAACTTTGCAAGATCACCTGAGTATTCAGTTCAAAGAGTAAAGTGAATTCCACAAGATGTATACAATGTTTAAGATATCAGCAATACTAACTCCACAACTCAAATAGGACTCAACCTAGTTTCCATGAAAAGGATGATTAAGGTCTATTTGTCTTATTGAGGAATGAAAATGAAGCTACTAGTTGTCGAATTACTAAGACGGATTCTGAATACTGCATGCAACTTGCAAGGGTACAAATGACTTGGACTGATGGACGCCTTTGAGAAATGATAACTCTAAACAGATGTATGCACAACTAACAATTCTAATTACCAAGTAGAAAAAATAGCTGCATCTCAACACCGACAGGTACATTAGTCAACCATCTAACTATTGAAGCCAGCACTACTTTCTTAACTTAAAAAAGACAACATAGAAATCATATATCTAAGAGATAAATGCTCCAGTGTCCAATTGCCAATTACAGGGCTTAACCAGACACAACATCAAATTTCAATCTTTCTTTGTTGACACCTAGAAAGTGTGCATATTTTTGTGAGTCTTAAAAAACCGTATAATAAAATTTCAAATTTTCAATTCCACATGTATCCACAGCTGCTGTTCAACCAATCGCTAGCTTCCAAGTAGGTGGCAGTGTTTACAAAACGCTTTCGAAGTTAAGCAGAAACATAACAATTTCAAAATAGCCTATCACTAACATGATTTCACTACAATTCTGTTGCTAAAAAATAGAATAGAAAAGGGCATGCAAATATAAATTAGTACAAATGACACGATTCAATAAGTGTAAAAAGAGGATACTCTTTTCGCAACTGCAAAGAATGGACCTTCGGACACGGTCCCATGTCCATTTTCTGTCCCAAAAAATTTCAAATTAGGGTTTCAAAAATAATTGATTAATTAACAACAGAAACTAAAAAATAAATAAATAAATAAATAAATTAATTACTGTTAATTGGAAGAGCTCGTGAGGGCAAAGTCCAGCCAAGAAGAGACGGCAAACATCGCGATCGTAATACTTGCGATTAACTTCTCGTACATCGCCATTCCGATTGGCTCCCATCAGAACGTCAAGTTGCTTCCTCATCGCGTCCATTTTGTCTGAGTGAGACTGTAAGCTAGGGTTTGTTTGCTTTCGAGATTTTGGAGGAAAAAAAACACAAACAAACAAAAAAAAAAACAGAAAAGACGACGAAGATTTTCGGGGCTTAAATAGTTAAATGAATGTAATTTTTGTGAGAAGATTACTTGATTTTTAGGTTTACGTATTTGCCCCTAGAGTTTCAAGTATTGCAATTCTAGGACCGTGACATGAAAGAATGTCTTCTAGACTACTAGATCCGGAATATTTTTCACGATCTTTTATCGGGTCTTTAATTTTTTTTAAAATTATCTATTAAATCTTTTATTGTTCCAACAATAACATCATTAGAAGTAGACCCGGTCACGGTTCCGACTCGGAAACAGAAATCGAACCAGAACCGGAATCAGAATCGATTTTGTTCAATTCGGTAGGGTTCACCCTAGCCAAACCGAACGGAACCAGACAGTTCCAACAGTTCGAACCGGAACCATTCGGTTCCAACGGTTCCGGTTGGAACCGTTGGAGCCTAATGGTGTTCTCTCAATTTCTTTAATTCTCTCATTCTCAATTCTCTTATCTTCAATTTCTCATTCTCAATTCTCTATCTTCATTTCTCATTCTCAATTCTCTCATTCTTCAATATTAACAAAAAAATGACAAGTTCTTCTGAGAACATCATGTCCAATGTGCCAATCTAAGAGGGGCCAAAGTATCGTATACAGAGAAGAGAAGTTAAGTCTCGATCCTCCGATATTTTCAAAATTTATTTTCATTAGTTGAGACTGAAAATGAAAGTTCAAGAGCAATATGCAACTATTGTGGTGTATCTTACAAATTTACCGACGGCTATGGCAATATGAACAAACACTTGGATAGACATCATGCTGCTGAAATTGGATTTGATACAACGCAAACTCAAATGGGCAGGTACGCATCATCTAATAGAGGTACGAGTTCTTTATATTTATTTAAATATTCTGATGCTAAAAATAGAAAAGAATTTGCTAAATTTACTTGTATGGCTCATCTTTTTATAAGTTTTGGTGAAAAAATTATTCTTACTAATAACGTTCGAAATCCTGCTACTTGTAAATGACTAGAAATACAACAAAACGTCAAAATTTTAAATTATACAAAAATGGTAAAATTATTTTAAATGAAATATTTAAATATATTAAATGTCGTTTTTCTATTTGTTCTGATCTGATTTGAAGTGACCATTGGCAAAACACTCATACATGGGTGTGACTTGTCATTGGATTAATGCATCATGGAACATGCAAAAACGACTTATTGCATTTAGAGTTTTTGACGAGCAATATACTGCACAAAATATTTATAGAATGATCAAAGTAATTTTTGATGAATATGGTTTATTAGGTAAAAATTTAACAAATGGTTTTGACAATGTATCTGCAAATACTACATCAATAGACATTAAAAGAAATATGCTAACCAATTTGAGGGGTCGATTTTTTTATGTTCGTTGCACATGCCATGGTCTGACCTATTAGAACCTTACATTGATCCTATTAAGATTGCACTTAATTGTATTTGGTCATATTCTCAAGTTATGAGAGAATGAGCCAAGTTTTGTAATTAAATGGTGTTAAATCGTTAAATTTTCACGACATGTTCAAATACGTTGAAATTCAACTTAATTTCTTTTAAGTCATGTTTTTCAATACAAAGATATATTATATAGTTTATTTTCCCAACATGTTCCAACATATCACATTTTTCCTAGTCAATAGGATGTTTGCGAAAAAAATTTAGAACTTTTAAAAGTTTTTAATGATGCTACAAATATTTTTAGCGGAGTTTATTATCCTACAATAATTTATTTATTTGAAATTTGAATATTGTTGGTACTCTTGAGCATGCTGAAAGTTCTGATCCTAATGATATTGTTTTTAATTGAAGCTATTGCTGTTATGAAGAGCAAATGGTTGATTTATTTAAAGATATTTCATTGTTTTATCTTATTGCCATAATTTTTTATAGGAGTGGTCATCGGATCGGATCGGACATGATTCGATCCGATTCGATCCGATAAAATCGGATCGGATCGGATTTGTCTGCCGAATCCGATCGAATCGCGATGAATCAGTTCGTCGGATTTCGGATCGGATCGAATTTTATCCGATCCGATCCGATTTTGCAGAATCCAGTCTCTTATTAAAGGCTAGATAGAAAGGGATTTCAGGTCCCTTTCGTCCAGTGGTTAGGAAGGCAACCACATAATCAACAACAACGACACCCTCTGCATAATCCTTAACTTTTCATTCTGCAGATTCAAATCTGCTTCTTGCATCCCCTTCACTCCCTTGAAAACGACAATGATGGAAGCAATCTCAAAAGTCAAACCCTTGGCTCTGGCAAGAAAAATTTTCCCCCGCAGGTAATTTGTAGAATTCCCCAAAAATCTTAATTCACTTATAACCCCCAAATATCCACTTTTCACATCCTCCCCAACATTCTCCTTCAGTTTCAAGAATGTAACCCTCGCAGCTGAACCGAGAGGTACCGAGGTAAGACGATCGGATCTGGATTTGGAGATTGATCAGCCACTCAATCAATGGCCATAAAGTCCTCGCAGATCAGGAGGACTGATTCTTTGACCACACCCATGTGGTCAGGGTGTTGAGAGTAAGTGTTGAGGTCTTCTTTGGAGCTGTAATGGTTGTGGACATGCTCGATGGTGGTTTTGACATGTTTGGCTTTCACAGACAATTTTTTCAGGTGTTTGGGAGGTGAGAAAATGTGGGAAATTGAAATTGGTGAGAAAAAATGGGTGGACTTTGGCCAACAAACCACAACTTGGACAAGACACCAATATGAAACAAAGCTCCCGTGATTCAAATACATCCTCGACGGACAAAGGCCTTGACTTTGGCCAACAAGCCAATGGCAGTCTCGGATCTTGAGTGAGAATCACTCAATGGAAGGAAAAACGCTTAATATTTTGCGAGGGTTTTTTTCGCGTGTAAATTGGCAACCAATTTATTATCTTTGTTAAGGTCTCATCATCATACACCCTTAAACATGCATTCTAAACACATAATAAAGCGTATATGAAATAATAATGATATGCGGATGGATACTCTACATATTGATCCTAGATCAAATCTCTCACTTTCTCTCTCCCGCTAGCACAAGTATTTACTTCTACCCGTTACACTACACTTCTAAGAAACCTCATTACATTGAGGGAATAGGTGAGAAATAATACAAGAATATGGAGGTATAAGGCTGGACACGCAAGTCCAATTAATAAATAAAATTTATTACAACAATTTCTAAAATTGTCTCACCCTTCTAATATCCATCCGATATACATTATTTATGCATTGCAACCATGTATTCACACAAGCATGTTATCAATCAATCTAATCAAATTAATTAATCTGATAATTATGATCATCCAATGTTCAACACACGATTTGATTTTGCTCGAGTCAAACTCATTTTGGCGAATAAGTACTCAAAGTACGAATTCTCGAATTAAATTAAACTACAAAATTAAATCCAATTCAATTTGTATTTAATCCAATTCACTATTTAATTCCAATAAATATTACACTTTATTAATAAACATTTCACGACTTAAATTCCAAATTTAATCGCAACGGTTTTCAAAACCCGATTTACGTCCAACGTCAATTTAATTAAGTTCAATGGGCTTTTAATTAATTTCTTAAGGCGTGGACTTTTGGTCACTCGGGTCAAACCGAATAACAAAATCCAATCCGGGAGTTACCTCATAAGCCCATAAATCAATTTTGGCCCATTAGGCCCAATTAAACTTAAAGGTTCATTAGGTCGCATTTGAGCTTTATGGAGGCGGTTTTGGGCCCAATTGGATCCAACCAATTTAGCCTAAACCCAACTTTGTACAACAAAGCCCAATTAGCCCAATTACACATAACAAGCCCAAATCCAATTTAAGGCCCAATTATAATTAAATCACAAAACCCAATTTCACAATTTAATTACATAAAGTGCATTACACAATTAATTACCCAAATTAACATTTCTAAACATCAATTAACATAACTATCATGCTTAATTACCACAAAACATGTCCAACATATTTTGATCAAAAATCAAACCCAATACATGCTATTGACTCTCGGCAATTTGGGGATTTAACGTGCGATTCGAATTTAATCCAATTAATTCCACAATCAACATTAAATCATATTCCCAAATGATTTCCAAACATCCAAGATCAAAAATCAAAAATCAAAATCCCAAGACATTATAGGGCTTCTAACTTTCAGCCAAGCTAAGTATTTTGGGGAAAATGTTCCAAATAATTTTCAACAATTGATCCAATCAATCATCATATAAAACACATTCAAGCATACTTAATCATCCAATTTCATAATTCATGCTCAAAATCAATTTTACCCAAATTTTAAGCCCTAAACATTTCATGCTCAAACCTTGCTCTAGATGCTATTGTTGGTTCTATTAAGGTCCCAAGATCAATAATAAGCATGAATATGTGCGAATACTAATCAACGAAGTTGCGGAATACTCACATCGATCGGTTGAGCGACGCGGCGACGAACAAAATCGAAATTCTGCTCCTCTTCACTAGTTCGGCAGTGCCAGTTCCAAGCTCACTGGTTCGGCCTTCAATCAATAAGAAACCAAGCTCCAAGCTTCGTCATTTGATTCCCGGCTCATGGGTGGACTTCCCTATCACCTTCGCATGTCTCGTAAGTGTGCTAGCACTTGTGATTTTGCCAACAAAACCACTCTTGCTTCCCTTCACTGCTCGTTTTTGGAGAAACCAGTAAGCAATTTGGCCCCAAGGGCGTGAGAGAGAGGAGATGAGAGAAAGAGAAAATTGTCATTTTTTTTTCCAAATTTGTGTATCTTATACACACATTTGAATTTCAAATGCATTTGGAATGAATTTGGCCTTTCAAAAGTCAAACAATTAAAGGCTCCAACCACTTCCATCACATCATCACAAGTTTTGTCAAGTCACATCACTCAAAAGTGATTTGACCTTGATGCGACTAATGATTTGACGCTTGATTTGACTTGCGTGCCGCACTCGAATTCGAAATGCGAATGCGCTCGCAAATAATCTCGGGCTCAGGTTCGCTAATTCCAAATTAACTAATTTTCTGTTGCGTCGTAATTAAATGATTACGCCTAGCGAAATCATTATTCACGTCGCTAACAATTAATTCTAAATTAATTCGTTCGCCCAAATTAAAATCTAATTTTAATTCCGCGTCGAAAATCTAATTTCGTTTAATATATCAATATATTATTAATCGATTAATTCCAAATTAAATCATTATCTCTCTTTAATGATATTTTATCCCAGATAAATATCTCCGCATTAATCCCAGATTAACTTTCTCTCTCTCTTCTAATAATCCCAGATTAATTTAGAGTGCGAGTCATACGTCATCGGTGAATCTTCGGGAGCGACCCATGAGATCCCCGGATATGTTGGCAGTAAATTCGGTCGTCGGACTATCCGAACCGTAAGTACCTCGTACTACGTTTTACTGATTTACAAGACAAGGTTGGCCTCTAGCAAAGCGCCATGCCTACCAAATTCTCCGGAAATATCCTTACAGGAATAAATGATCTATATCAGGCGTATATCGTAGTATTGCGTATTTCTGTCCAGTATCGGATGATCACGGGGCTAGGCCTGGGGCTAGAATTGTGTCCTGCCTCGTACGAAGCACATGTCGGATGTCTGGTAACTAGTCTCTATAATCGGATAAACCCTGACCTTGTCATTTTATCCCGATAGCTAACAGCATCTAAGAGAACCAGTCCCGTATCCTACGTGACCATCATCTCCCACATAACTGGAGTGATACTTCCGTCTTGACATCACACACACCCAACACATTACGATTCTCAATATACCCAGTATTGGCGTACACATAACCTGTTAAAGCCCTGGACGACCGCAACCAAAGCATATTGATTGTCGCAAGTATTAGCGGTGCAAGTCTCAAGTTAAGACCAAATACACCTACCCTGATTTCGGACTTCCATAGACACATAATCATACTACCAATGGAATTCCGAGGGGGTCTATCCAGAACGAAGCTGTTTCCCGTACCATCGGTAAAACACACCTCCTATTACACTTGCATGAGTATCTTATTACCAAATATATGAGAACTATGTCGTTGTGCCCTCACAACGCGCATAAGTGCAATACTAGTCTTTTACGTATTATAGATGTCCAATCTCGATAATACTCTGACTAGGGATATTTAATGAATAGGCATTCGTGGACTGATACTGTCTCATATCATCTTTCTCCGTCCAGGAACAAATCATAGGGACCTCCCTATCATTTATATATCTAGGTGGATCTAATCACAAATGATAAGAGTGTAATCTCCTTTGTCACATAGTTAATTTGTACAACAACCCATGATCTCTACAAATAGTGACGATATGGGTCATAATTGTCCAACAGTAAATTCCATAGCCGATTCTGAATGGATGGTAATGTGGTTTACACTCGGGATACAACTCCACGTACCATTGGAATTTATAACGCGCTTAGATTAATTAAATGGTTTAATTAAAATTTTGACCACTTTAGAATTTCAAATTTGAACTTGTTAGTTACCAATATTTTAAAATTAATATATATTAGGTATTAAACCTAACTTAAATTAAATTAGTTTAATTGAGTAAAATAATTATAGAGACTAATAGATATTAGTGAGTTAAAATTTAAGAGTTAAAATTGGTAAGATCACTAAAAGTACACTAGTGTAAATGAAGTTATGTTTTAAAGCCGCACATAAATTTATAGACACTAGGGACTTAAAATATTAGATATTTTAAATAGAAACCTTAAAATTAAAATAGTGAGTGAGAGAGGGATATACGACAATATATCTCACGATCTCCGTTGTTAGTCCGAAAACGTGAGATTCAAAAAGCGTCTCGAGACGGCTTTATTTTCATCCCCTACGGATGTGTCCATTTTAGGTCAAATGAAGTTTGGATTCTGAGAGGAGATAGAGACTCTAGATGTATATGATGTACTAACCTATCCTACAACGACACTTCACTATTAACTCAAAGGGTTTCGAAATATTGGGTTACACTTCACGAATGAATGATTAAATGTTAATCGAAATTACTTGATCAAATCAAACGGTTGTTAGTTAATATAGGAATAAATGTTATTCCTTTATATATTAATTATTGAGATTGCCTTGATATATCATGCAAATACTTGACCTACCCTATGGCGGCACTTATTTGTGGGATGATAGGTTTTCGTGGCATAGTAATTCTCTTAGATTTCTAATTCATTATACATGGTTCATGCATTATGTTTAATTTATGCATAAATATTTGATAATTTTAATATGCGATGAATGGATTTTAAATACATGTGTACTTTATTTTATATCAGCCCATGTGGTATTTAAATTTGAATTGGGAGCTTCTAGTTTAAATTTTCCAGTAATAGTTATTTAAATTTGAACAATGTGATATTTATTCTTTAGTTTTCGCATGAATTTGATTTATGTCTCTAAAGTTTTGGATGATGGGTTTTCTATTTATTTTAATAGTAATTTGGTTATTATGATATAAAGGGATTAACTATATGCACATTAAACTCATAAAATAATTATATATGTTAAGATCGTTACAAATACTTCATCGCTCAACACTGAAATATTTAAGGTTGAAAAACCTAAAACAAAAGGGGAGAAACATTTCTCACGATGACATATATCTGTGGCATCTTAGACTTGGTCAAATAAGCCTTGACCAGATAGATAGGTTGATAAAGAACGGAGCTTTAAACCAGTTAAAGCTCGAATTTTACCAGTTTGTGAATCTTGTCTAGAAGGAAAGATGACCAATAGACCTTTTTACTGGAAAAAAGTATAAGAGTCAATCAACCACTTGAGCTAATACATTCAGACATTTACGGACCGAGAATGTAAGAGTCTGAGGTGGTTATGAATAATTCGTCACATTTATTGACAATTATTCCAGATATAGGTACGTTTTACCTAATGCAGCACAAGTCATATACTTTTGAAAACTTCAAAGAGTATTGTGTTGAGGTTGAGAACCAATTTGGTAAGACAAACAAAACTCTATGATCAGGTTATGGATGAGAATACCTTGACAGAGATTTCGAGGAATTCTAGTTGAGTATGGGATAGTGTCTCGCTCACATCATCTGTAACACCACAACAAAATGGTGTTGCAGAAAGGAGAAATCGGACCCTACTAGACAATGAAAAATCTATGTTTAGTTATAGCTCACTACCTAGTTCATTTTGGGGATATGCATTGCAAACAACAATGTATATCTTTAATGTAGTTCCATCTAAGTCTGTTCCTAAGACTCCCCTAGAGTTGTGGAGTGGTCATAAAACTAGTTATGACATTTTTTGCATATGGGGGTGTCCAATACATGTGCTAAAGAATAAGACTACTAAGTTGGTGCCACGTTCTCATGTGTTGCATATTTGTAGGCTATCCTAATGAGACTAGGGGTGGATTCTCTTATAGTCTTAAAGATATCAACGTGATTGTGTCGACAAAACGCTACGTTTCTTAAGGAAGATTATATGAGAGAGTTCAAACCTCGAAGTGAGTTGTTACTCGAGGAGTTACTTGCTGGTTCGACTAGCACACCATCGTCAATAACTATTGATAAAATATAGCACCTTCGACATTTGAGCATCAGTACAAGTTTGTCAGAATGATATACCACCTAGAAGTAGTGAGAGGGTTGTACGACAACCTGATTGCTATCTAGGAGTTGGACATGCACAAATTGTCGCTTAAAATGATGGTGTAGATGATCCATTGACCTATTGTAGTGCAATGATGATTCTGATAAAGAGGAATAGCTCAAAGCCATGAACCTCGAGATGAAGTCTATGTACTTAAACTCAGTGTGGGAACTTGTAGACTAATCTGATGGGGGTAAACCCATAGGTTACAAAGGGATTTTACAAGAGGAAGAGGGGAACAAACGGGAAGGTACAGACCTTCAGGCTAGAATAGTGGCCAATGGTACTCAGAAGAGAGAGTTGATTATGATGAGACTTTCTCGCTAGTATCCATGATCAAATCCATCTGCACTATTCTGTCCATTACCGCATATTACGACTATGAGATTTGGCATATGGACGTCAAGACTGCATCTTAAATGGAAATCTTGATAAGTGTATCTATATGGTACACCAGAGGGGTTCATAGCCCAAGGTCAATAGCAAAAGGTTTGCAAGCTGCAAAGGTCCATTTATGGACTCAAGCAAGCATCTCGATCTTGGAACATTATATTTGATACCACGATCAAGTTTTATGATTTTTGAGTAGAATGCTGATAAGCCTTGTGTATACAAATGCGTCATTGCCAAAAATATGGTTTTTCTCATTTTGTACGTCGATGATATTTTACTTATTGGGAATGATGTAAAAATATTATCGGACAGGAAAACCTGGCTAGCTAACCAATTCGAAATGAAAGATTTGGGAAAGGCCAGATATATACTTGGGATCCAGATTCTTCTGGATCATAAGAAACGACTGTTAGCTATATCTCAAGCATCATATATTGACAAGATCCTTGTGCGATTTGGGATGTAGAATTCCAAGAAAGGCAATTTGCCTTATCAACATGGAATTCATTTGTCGAAGGAACAATCTCCTAAGACATCTCAATGAGTTGAGGAAATGAGATATATCCCATATGCCTCAGCAGTTGGTAGTCTCATGTATGCTATGTTATGCATTAGATCAAACATCTGGTTTGCGGTGGGAGTAGTCAGTAGGTTTCAGTCCAACCTAGGATAAGATCATTGGGTGGCTGCGAAACATATTCTCAAGTATATTAAAAGAACGAGAAATTATATACTTGTATATTCTAGAGAGGATATGATCCTCAGGGAATATACAGACTCTGATTTTTAGACAGATGTTGATTCTAGGAAATCAACATCTGGATCAGTGTTTACCCTAGGTGGTAGGGCCATTGTGTGGATGAGCATAAAGTAATCTTATATTGCTGACTCCACAATGAAGGCTGTGTATGTAGCAGCTTACGGAGAAGCTAAAGAAGCGGTATGGGTCCGGAAGTTCTTAAGAGATCTAGAAGTTGTTCCAGATATGGATAAACCACTCACACTTTATTGCGATAATAATGGTGCAATGGCGAATTCCAAAGAACCAAGAAGCCACAAGAGGGGAAATCATATAGGGAGAAAATATCATCTCATCACGGAAATAATGCAGAGAGGAGACGTTTCTGTCACGACGATTGCCTCAGTAGACAACCTGACTGATCCGTTTACAAAGACCTTGTCGGCCAAAGTGTTTGAAGGTCACCTAGATGGTCTATGATTACGTGACATGTCTCATTTGCTCTAGTGCAAGTGGGAGATCGTTGGGATATATGCCCTAGAGCTTCATGTAATATAAACAGAATTATATATTATGAAATAATAAGATGCATTATTCATTTTATCAAAGTGTTTGTTTAATATCGCATATTATAAATTATCTTGTTTACCCTTGATTACTCATGTGCCACAAGAGGATTTAAGTATGAAGTTAGTAATCTAAAATAGTCCATAGAGAGCAAACAAAGTCGATACTTTGTCTATATTTATCTATAACTACGGTTCATTCTATAATTGTATGGCGACCTTGATCCGGGATCGTCCATGTGGTGACATGAGAATGGAGGCACCATATATGATGTGATCATATTGGACTGGACCTAGATAAAAATGAGTTTCTTATAATATCCGTTAAATAAAGAAATTCATTTCATTCTAGTAGATAGTCATATATGGATTGATCTGAATCCTAAGTGTATTGCGAACTCTTGTATGACAGGATATGTCATTTTATTTACAAATGTGAGTTTTGGTGTAGCAATCACCATTTCAATGTTGAAGCATGAAGTCACATATTATTACTTATCACAAGTAAACATCTTTGAAATATTATCAAATCGGTAAATATTGTCAAATATGGATTTGATATAGTATCTTTACCAAATGAACATATTCATTTGAGGAGAACTTAACTTATATTCCTTCCTTATCGCACTTAATCATTCCAATCTCTATAAAAATAATTTACATGTAGAAGACAATAACATTTTATTCATATAACGTACATATGCATAAGCTAATACAAAATCAGAAATCATGACTTATTCCATTTATTGATTTCGCATACCCCACCTATACATATCTTATCATCATATTCATATTCATATACATATACATTTACGTATTCATTCACATACACAATTTCATATCGTTATAGGTTCATACCCTTACGTACATTCATGGAATTCTGATCGGAGCTACTGTTCACTGTGGGTCAATATTCATCGACTCATTCTCTCTCGTTTCACATGCAATCGTGCACGGAATGAAAAATCCATCACCGACAACTTGTAGTGCTCTCCAAGAGCTTCGATTTGGCGGATAGCTCTGGCCGTGAAATGAAGCGATGAGCCGAGATTGAAAAACCTTTCTCGAGTCTATCTCCTCTCGTCCTCGCCACCACACGGTGGAGGGGTGGCCGGCACACCCCCTAGCTGGTCGCGCCGGCCGATAGTGGACTGCAGGCCGTTGGCGTGACAAGCAGCGCAATAGCGATTTTTTTGGGGTGGAGGGTCGAGTTGGAAGATTTGTAATGTTATGCATTTTCCATAATTATAAGAAACTATGGGTATTTATAGAAATTTTTTCGAAAGTTACATTCTCCCTCGAAGTTGCAGTTAGGTTTCTACCATGGGGCTTTCTCAGAAATTCATATTTTTGAAGCCCTTCGATGTAAATTTCGAAAACTATTCAACACGAAAGTTGTTTGTCTCGGAAAAATGAGTCTGATTATTCAAGAATCGGCTCAATCGGAGTTTATTTTCTATTTTTATAGCCGAAATAAGAAACTTTATGCGTATAACGATATAATCAGGAATCGCGTAACCGGTTCTCGAAATCATGCATTTTCCAACGCGATGAAACTTCACTTAAAAATATTTCAACCTATTTTCCAACATAAAATATTATTTGTGAATATCATTCAGTTCTAAATTCTAAATTTAAATTTGAAAATGTTCCGGAACCGTTCCAAAAAATATTCGGGATATTGCATGCCTACTCATCTAAACATGCATATAATTATTTATATCTCATATAAGCAAATAAAAACAGTAACTTTAACTGAAAAAAAAAGAATATTTTTCAACTTCACTCTTCATGCCAATTGTAGGAACTGATTTCCTACCGCAGTGGAAACGCCTAAGGCACCCGGGATTGGCCTTGAAATTTTTTATGCCCTTCCATTTGCTTGGCCGAATGTAGTCAGTTCCTTCTATTAAATTTTACTTTTTTTAACAAAATTTTATCTCCGGAACATCCCCCGAACAGTGGTTCAGTTTTGGACTGTTTCGGACCCAAAATGCGCATAACTCACTGCCTAAATCAGCCTCTCTTTTGCGTGAACTACACTAGTGTTTTAGGTCAGATTTTTCCCAAAAAACAACCACACAACACTCTTGAAACACCCTTTAATGTTCTCTATTTTTTTTGGATTAAAACCAAATCAAACCAAGCCCCGAAACCCCAAAGTAAGTGGCGACAGTGAGCAAAATCTTCTCACTATCGTGAAGTTGATGAAAAGTTTATGAAGTTGATTTTTTGGTTCGACACCAAATATCCTTCCGTGCTATGTCTCGCAACTAACAGAGAATAGTATGGGCTAAACTCACAAACTGATCTCTAAACACTTTAGAGATTAAGTAATTGTCACATAATAACTATTAGTTTTCCTTATTCTTGTTTTTCTTCAACTCTTGAGAGAAAACTTAAAATATCAAAAGATGGGTACGGTTTGGAACGCTTTTCCTTACAAAAAGAAAAAAAATTATTTTTATACTTTGTGTTTTGATTTCCAAAATTAAACAAAACTCTTCCCCTCATTCATTAAGAAATTCGGCCAGCCCTAGTATTAGAATCCAAAAATTTTACAACATCAATTTTTTATTTAATGTCATCATAATGACAAATAGATGTTACAAAAATCAAAAATATTATTACCTTTTTAAAAATATAACTTCCATTCCAACCAAAAGGTTTCCAAAAATCTATTTTTGGAAATACATAATTTAAACCTTTTTTAAATTTTACAATATAATTCAATAACTTATAATAAATCATTATTATATAATTATTTATTATAAAAAGATATATTAAAATTAACATATAATTTCAAGTGTGACAAAAATTATTATTAATCATATTAATATATATATGAGTATATAATTGGACTATCCAATTATATTTAATCTATTACAGTATATCTAGTTAGCACGAGGACCAAATGGACTTACGGTTCCGAGCTCCAATAATCCCGAAATATTAATTAAACTCTTAATTAAATATTCAGAATTATTAACTTTGGGTTATTCCACTAAAAACCCGAAGCTACACTCTCGTTGCCGCAAATAGATAATATAAGCCGAACTACGTCAATATCCATCGATACAGTCATTACATACAAATTGGCCCTTCACGAGTATCTCATAATTAGAGTCAGGTCATAATGTCGGTTATACCCCTCTAATTATTTTTACTTTAAGTACCATTGATACTTCAAAATTAGCGTTCTAGGTCATTTTCAGGCATGTGTTTGGGATGAATAAGAAGGTTGATTCAAGGGAAGGGTCAAGATAATAAAATCTGGCAATCCTTGGCATAAAGATTAATTAGAGCTCTATCTCTTCCCTATATGGGGCCGGTTAACTCAAGTAGAGTGACCACCCCTCTAATTAATGAAGAGTAAGCATCACATTCTGCAGGAAATGAAGAAAGACTATATTTAGGATACCACCTCTTTCTGATCGATAGGAATCGAGGATGATTCTATGCATCTATAAAATATCTATTCATTTCTGATTCAAAAGGCAAAAGGAAGACAATGAGATCTCAAGGCTTGAGTTTCCTACGGGAGATCAAAATGGTTCAAAGTTATAGGTCGAGGAACTTTTCTTAGATTTCTGACTTAAAGACTATTTTGCCCAGAGGAGAGAGTGAATAAGGCAATGACTTACGATATAGCAAAGCCAAAAATTGTATAACCAAACAATTTATGATAGTGGTGAACTTGTTAATAACTACTTTGTCAGAGCTTCTTCTCTAGAACTGAACATCACATATGTCCGACCGGACATAAAACCAAATATCTTGCCGGACATACTACAAGTTTGGTTAGATATACGTCATATTTATAGATTTACAGAAGGATTCAATCTCATATTTCCTTCTTAACCACTTTCCATAACTCATTCATTTCCCTTTCAATTGCTTTCCATAACTATTTTTTTTTTCATTTTTCCATTATTTCCATAATAATTGCTTTCCTGATTATAAGATATTTTTTCCTTATTACTGCAACCTTGACATTATAAAAGAAAAAGAACAAACTAGGGAAGAAATAGGCTTTTGAGAAATTCTTTTGGAAAAGTAAAAAGAAAAAAAACACAATAATCCTAACCAGTAAGAGATCCCATAACCAACTTAAACTTTCGGAGGTGTTCCTAGAGCTAAGTTGTAACATCCCAGATCTGGAAGATGCTATCGGTAGGGAATAGGCCATACTATTCCCCCGAGCCTCTGTCATTATAACTATAACTGTACTATTTCTGTTTTCTCAATCAAATTCTTATATATATGGAACCAAAGCCCAAACTAGACAACATGAAAAACAAGTTCATTTTTAATAACTGTATACTCATAAACACTTGTTTTTACAATGATCACACTTAACCCAAATATTAATACATGACTTTTATATGACTCCGACTGAACTATTACTATTTTAGACTCAAACTGATGGACTCCATACCCTAGTGACTGCATCAGTATCCGTCCTCCCTAGCTCGTCCTCCGAGAATACCTGTAAAATAAGAAAACTGAGAGTGGAAGGGTTAGATCATTGTACGATCTAAGTGAGTGGTCGAAAAATGGAAATACTGATATAAAAACATTTGGATTTAAAACCAAAGTACCAGAGTAACTTTATATGAAAACCCTTTTCTGAAATCTTTTGTCTGAAATCTCTATATAAAGCTTAACCTTTCTGAAAATTTCTTTCCGAAGACTGTTTCTAAAACTTGGTCTCTGAAAACTGTTTCGTGAAACTCTGATATTTGAAAACTTTTTTTTCTTCTGAAAATCTGATGCTTGAATACTAGTCTGTATCTGAAAAACTTGACGTATGAGGGCATTACGTATCACCGTCCCCCCATACGCCTATCTGGAGCAAGGAATGCAAAACCATGACTTTGGGGCGTTACGTATCGCTGTCCCCCAAAACATGTCACTCTTGTCCCTGAAACTGGTGGTGTTGGGGCGTTACGTATCGCCGTCCCCCAAGCCACTGAACTAGAGTCTGTGGTGCTGATCCTTGCTACTACCTGACCTTGAAACTAGGGTTTAGGGGCATTACATATCGCTGTCCCCCTAACCCTGAACTAGGATCTGAGGGCGTTACGTATCGCCGTCCCTCAGTCCTCTACATATGCACATGTTTTCTGTCCATCAATTCCAATCTGTATCAAGTTACATACTGGGGTGGGTTTTTCAACCATGCTCCGAAAATCTGAAAAAGATTTCTTTCTCAAAGATAGTCCAAATCATAAACTTTTGTAAAATAACTGCATAAAAATGATCTAACGCCCTAAAGCGTAAAAGTAAGTCTGTTACTAAAATAATAAAATGAAAACCAGTTTAAAAAAGTAGTGTCCACTCACAGTTATGGAGTTCCGCTAGCCTTTCTTCACTTCACTGGAGAAACTCATGGTCCTGAGGGTAATCTATAATTGAAAACTCAATTAGTTTTACAAATCATAAGATAAGGT
>SKCR01045967.1:0-46504 GCA_019454045.1 Zanthoxylum bungeanum | reverse complement strand
GAGAAGAGGTGAGTGTGTGTTGGTTATTTGGGTTTCCAAAACCTAATACCAAAAATGAAAACCAAAAAGTGTGTATTAGCCTTTCCAAAAGTCAACAAATTTTGGAGCGAAAATTTGGCAATTAATTCCTTCCAACAACTCACATCACTCATGAATAGTGACTGGTTGTCAATCACTCAAAGTGACAAAACATCCATCACTTAAATGACGAGTCATGTGAAGCGTGATGTGATGCGTGGGCCACACTTAAATTCACAATGCGAGTGCGCTCGCAAACACTCCCGGGCTCGGGTTCGCTAATTCCGAATTAACAAATTTTCCGTTGCGAAGTAATTAAAAAATTATGCCTAGCAAAATCACTATTCACGTCGCTAACGAATTAATTCTAAATTAACTCGTTCGCCCTAATTAAAATCTAATTTCAATTCCGCGTCGAAATCCAATTTCGTATAATATATCGAATATATTATTTTATCGATTAATTCCAAATTAATCGTTCTCTCTCTTTAATTAATATTTTATCCCAGATAAAGTATCTCCGTAATAATCCCAGATTAATTTTCTCTCTCAATTAATTAATCCCAGATTAATAAAGTGCGAGTCATACGTCATCGGTGAATCTTCAGGAAATGACCCATGAGATCCCCGGATATATTGGCAATAAATCTGATCGTCGGACTATCCGAACACGTACGTACCTAGTACTACGTTTATACCGATTTACAAGACATGGTTGGCTTCTAGCAAAGCACCATGCCTACCCAATTCTCCAGAAATATTCTTACTGGAATATGTGATCTATATCAGGCGTAGTATACGTAGTATTGCATATTTAGATCCAGCATCGGATGTCACGTGCTAGGCCTAGGGCTGGAAATGTGTCTGCCCCGTACGAAACACATATCAGATCTCTGGTAACTAGTATCTATAATGGGATAATGTGACCTAGTCATAATATCCCGATAGCTGTAGCATATAAGAGAACCAGTTCGTATCTATGTGATCATCATCTCCACTATGATTAGAGTGATAATTCCATCTCGACATCACACCCAATACACTACGATTCTCAATTTACCCAGAAGAGGCGTACACAGAACCTGTTAAAGCCCTGGACGACCAAAACTAAAGTATATTGATTGTCGCAAGTATTAGCGGTGCAAGTCTCAGGTTAAGACCAAATACATCTACCCTGATTCGGACTTTCATAGACACATAGTCATACTACCAATGGAATTCCGAGGGGTATATCCAGAGCGAAGCTGTTTCCCATACCATCGGTAAACACAACCTCCTATTACACTTGCATTAGTATCATATACCCAAATATATGAGAACTATGTCGTTATGCTCCCACAATGCGCATAAGTGTAATACTAGTCTTTTACGCATTATCGATGTCCAATCTCGATAATACTCTGACTAGGGATATTTAATGATTAAACCATCGTGGATTGATACTGTCTCATATCGTCTCAATCCCGAACCAATCATATGGACCTTTCATCGTTTATACATCTTGGTAATCTAATTACAAATGATGAAGAGCAATTTCTTTGTCACATAGTTAATTTGTACATCAATACCTTGATCTGTACAAATAGTGATGCTATGGGCCATAACTGTCCAACATAACCACCTCTAGCCTCGCTAGACATGAGCCCACTTACGTCACTATGAACGAGGGCTAATAGATCGGTGGCACATACACCTTTACCGTGAAAGGCGTTTTAAGCACTTTGCCTAACAAACTAGATTCGCAAACATCATTTGAATTAGAATCAAATCCGTCCTAGTATCCACTCTTCGAAAGTGTGGATATATGAGTCTTGTTAATGTGTCGCAGACAACAATGCCACTTTTAAGTCTCAACAGATTTATTCAGTTTGATCTTTTGTAAGTCATGTTATATGTTTGAGATTTATTTATATTCAAAATATAAATATTGTTATTCACATCTAATGTGTATATCTCAATATCATCTTATAAACAAAACATCTAGTGTTCTGGAACATAAAGGTATACCCACAACGGGTTAAACTAGATATAAAGATAATATTTCTAGTCAAACTAGGTACATTATAATAGTTTCCTAATTTAAGTGCATGCCAAAAGGGCAGTTCTAAAACTTAGGTTCCCATAGCCAAAACAGCGACTCTCGTCCGGTTTCGGACTCATAGGCCGATGTCATCTGAAGCCAGTATCCTACTTATGATAAACATACCTGAATTCGGAGCCTTGTATGTCTTCACTTCCTTCATGTCTGCCTTGTCCATATGGCAGTCACGCTTCCAGTGACCCCATTTTCCACAATGTAGGCAGACATCTTGGGATATGTCATTCGTCTTCCTAGAAGATTATGACAATTTTACCTTTGCCCATATTTTCACAGCCCCAGAAGCCTTTCAGCCAAGCCTTGGCCTTCTGGGATGTCGAAGTAAGATGCGCCTTGTGCTTCTTGCAATTTTAGAAACTATGGCTCTACCTCTTTGAGCATAGCCATTAACTCTCCAAGAGTTTTCTCTTGGTTCAAGATGAATCCGCCCCAGCTTTCGGGCAGAGACTATAAGATCAAATCTATGGAAATCTCGACCTCATAGGTAATGCTCAGCTAACCTTAGCTGTTCGACGTCAGCAATCATCTACGACACCTAGTGCTCAAAAGATGTACCCTCTTGTTGGACAATTATGACCCATAGCATCACTATTTGTACAGATCATGGTGTTGTTGTAGAAATTAACTATGTGACAAAGGAGATTGCACTCTTATCATTTGTGATTAGATCACCTAGATATATAAATGATAGGAGGTCCCTGCGATTTATTCCTGGATTGAGAATGATATGAGACAATATCAATCCACGAAGGATAAATCATTAAATATCCCTAGTCAGAGTATTATCGAGATTGGACATCGATGAATGCGTAAAAGACTAGTATTACACTTATGCGCGTTGTGAGGGCACGACGGCATAGTTCTCATATATTTGGGTATAGAATAATCATACAAGTGTAATAGGAGGTTAAGTTTTACCGATGGTACGGGAAACAACTTTGCTCTGGATAGACCCCCTCAGAATTCCATTGGTAGTATGACTATGTATCTATGGAAGTCCGAAATCAGGGTAGGTGTATTTGGTCTTAACCTGAGACTTGCACCGCTAATACTTGCGAAAATCAATATACTTGGTTGCGGTCGTTCAGGGCTTTAACATGTTTTGTGTACGCTTATGCTGGGTATATTGAGAATCGTAGTGTGTTGGGTGTGATGTCAAGACGAAAGTCTCACTCCAGTCATATGGAGATGATGATCGCGTAGGGATACATAACTGGTTCTCTAAAAAGGTTGCAACCGTCGGGATAATATGACTTGGTCATGATTATCCGATATTAAAGAGACTAGTTGCTCGTTATCCGATATATGTTTCGTACGGGGCAGACACTGTACCAGCCCCAGGCCTTGCATGTGATCATCCGATACTGGATCGAAATACGCAATACTACGTATACTACGCCTGATATAGATCCTTTATTCATGTAAGGATATTTATGGAGAATTGGGTAGGCATGTCGCTTTACTAGAAGCCAACCTGTTGGAGTTAAATCAAGTCCCAAGATCAACAAATCATGCATAAAAACCGCATATAAACACATCAAAGGAGTAAGGCGGAAACATAACTCACATTGAACGGTTTTGATGAAATGAAGAACATGCGTTTTTAAGCTCCCTCCAAGCTCGGCAATGGCTTCTGGAACAGCAGTGGACGCACGGTTTGGGCTGTGAAAGTCTCCTCCATTTTCGGCCATGCAAGACTCCATTGAAGCTCCAAGCTTCAAGCTTTCCAAGCTCTGAAGAACTTCCCTATCACCTATGTATCACTCAAGGTGTGCTAGCACTTGTTCATCTTCCATTTTGCTTCTCAAAAATTCGGTGAAACCAGAAAAATAAAGAGAGAAATCGCACCATGCGTGAAGGAGATGAAGAAGAAAAAGAAGGGAGAGAGAAAAGAAAACCGTGAACTGCATGTTGGAGAGAGAGAGAGTACCGAAATTATGTGTAAAAGGAAAAGAAAAGCAATATATATTTATTCATTTATTTTCCAAAAATAATAAAACATATATATATATTCCAAACCTTTTCATATTCCATCACTTTACTTTTAACTTTAAGTCATATCACATCACTTTTCACATCACATCTATTCACTTTAATAAAGTGACATATTGTCAAGTCACATCACTCAAAGTGACAATTGATTTGACGATTGACGCGACTAGCGATTTGACGCTTGATGTGACTTGCGTGCCGCGCTCGAATTCGAAATGCGAATGCGCTCGCACATCACTCTCGGGCTCGGGTTCGCTAATTCCAAATTAACGAATTTTCCGTCGCGTCGTAATTAAGTGATTACGCCTAGCGAATTCACTATTCACGTCGCTAACGAATTAATTCTAAATTAATTCGTTCGCCCGAATTAAAATCTAATTTTAATTCCGCGTCGAAATCCAATTTCGATTAATATATCGAATATATTAATTTTATCGATTAATTCCAAATTAATCGTTCTCTCTCTTTAACGATATTTTATCCGAGATAAAATATCTCCGTAAATAATCCCAGATTAATTTCTCTCTCATCGAATTAATCCCAGATTAATTCTATCTCTCTCTTCTAATTAATCCCAGATTAATCAAAGTGTGAGTAATACATCATCGGTGAATCTTCCGAAGCGACCCATGAGATCTCCGGATATGTTGGCAGTAAATACGATCGTCGGACTGTCCGAACACGTAAGTACCTCGTACTACGTTTATATCGATTTACAAGACAAGGTTGGCTTCTAGCAAAGCGCCATGCCTACCCAATTCTCCAGAAATATTCTTACAGGAATATATAGATCTGTATCAAGCGTAGTATACCGTAGTATTGTGTATATTAGCCCAGTATCGGATAATCACGTGCTAGGGCTGGGGCTGGATAAGTGTCTACCCCGTCCGAAGCACATAGCGGATGTCTGGTAACATAGTCTCTATAATCGGATATACATGACCTGGTCACAATATCCCGATTGGTTGCGCAACACTCAAGAGCACTAGTACCGTATCCTGCGTGACATCAACTCCAATATGACTGAAGTGACACTTCCGTCTTGACATCACACCCAATACTCTACGACTCTCTGATAAACCCAGAAGTGGTGTACACAGAACCTGTTAAAAGTCCCCTACCACCAAACCAAAGTTTATCGATTATCGTAAGTATTAGCGATGTAAGTCTCAGGTTAAGACCATACACACCTACCTTGATTCGGCCTCCCATAGACACATAGTCATAATACCAATGGGATTCCGAAGGGTCTATCCAGAGCGAAGCTGTTTCCCGTACCATCGGTGAAACACGACCTCCTATCGCACTTGCATAAGTATCCAATACTTATATATATGAGAACTATGCCGTTGTGCCCTCACAACCGCACAAGTGCAATACTAGCCTATTCCGCATTATCGATGTCCAGTCTCGATAATACTACGGCTAGGGATATTTAATGATTAATCCTTCGTGGACTGATACTGTCTCATATCATCTCAATCCAGGAACTAATCATAGGGACCTCTCTTCATTTATATATCTATGGTGATCTAATCACAAATGATGAGAGTGCAATTTCCTTATTACATAGTTAATTTGCTACAACACACAATGATCTGTGCAAATAGTGACGCTATGGGTCATATTATCCAACAATCTCCCACTTGGCACATAGCCAGTCACTCGAGTGCCTAACACCCGACTATGTACAATTCGCTCAAATTGCTGAGGAAAGGTTTTCGTCAGCGGATTTGTTTGATTATCGTTTGACGCGATTTATAACGATCATCACATCGCCACGATGTATGATCCGAACGAATCAGATGATATAGAAGTATATATCTGGATCGTCGATGAGACCTTTAATTCCTTAGCCTGTGCTGACGCCTAGCTCAGCTGCTAACAGAACTATATCTAATCTAATTAGATTTATTTCAATCCAAAAGACTTCTATTGTTGCCTCAGCTGCAGCAATAATCCGCATTTGTTGTTTATTCGGCAACAGTTATCTTGCTTGGAAGATTTCCAGTTCACTGTCCCGTGTTCAAACTTTATAGTACCGCAGTATTTAATCGTTTGGAAACTTGCTGCAGTGATCCCAGTCACTTCAAGTTCTCCATCTCCATAGTTTAAGATAGCATCTTTAGTTCACAGAGATACTAACAGATGTTCTTAACTTCAATCCAGTGACTATCACTTAGATTGATCCGATTGTGACTCCATATGCTCGAAGTGTATGAGACACCAATACAAGTACATTTTAAATGTACAATTTCCCAGAGAGTGTTACAAACTCCAAATCTATCCCAGTAGATCTTTATTCCTTGAATAAAGGTTGTTACTCCCCAGAATTCTACGGAGAATTTCTATTGAAAGCCAAGCTTTCAACAATAGCTTTATGGGAATTTTACTGTCAGTGCGCTCTCCACTAACCTCCTTATATACACAAGAATTATTTCGTTTTGAATCAAATCATAAACCATTATGATTATTTCAAAACGTCAGTTCCAAGAACCTTATGCTTGCATTGATCCAAACATGGATCGAATAACCCGCAAACCTTGTTTGTCGGTTATATAAAATCGTCAGGATGTTGTAAACATCCTCCAAAAGGTTTCCTTTTCAGGAAAGCGATTTTGATCTGTAACTGACATATTTCATAAATGAAATATACAGTTATCAACAAGCATCTTCAAAATGGATTTTTTTTTTTTTTATACATGGAATCCATTTCGGACTCATGGCACTTTGCCATACAGGGAGTCGATAGCTCGTATCACTTCCTCATAACGTAGTCGGATGGTACACCTCAATAAGATTGACATCTTTATGAGGTTAGATCAGAAACTCATACCCTAGGTTATTCTGACTCTATCCGATCTACGAAGTCTTGTGTATTTAAGATTAATGGTATAGTTTCATCATAGATGAACTATTTGTGTTCCAGTACGAACTTCGTGCCTTGAACAGTATTACTCCGATTTTCATCGAGTATCACTATCCTCCCACTGACCACTGCATATCGGTATTTCTCTCAGGAAAACCGCATGGTGAGCAACAATACATTGTTCTCATGTGGGATTTATAAGTACTATACTTAAGGTTTCCCTTAGATAACCTATATTGGCACTTATCCAATTTGGGTCATTAGTTTGGTATCATCCAAACGCTATGCCTGCATACCCAAATTATCAGGAATGAGAAACCTCGTTTCTTCCCTGTTCATATCCTATATGATATCTGTCAAACAGATTTATATGGAACCTTATTCTAAATAAGTTTAGCACTGTAAATACATATCCGGTTGAAGGAGATAGTAGCTCTGAGCGACTTGTGATAAACCTTATCATGTCCTCATCTGAAAGAATACCGTACTCTTTCATGTACGTATGAAACTTACTGCTTAAGTATTTTCCATTAGTTTTACCGTGGCGGCATAATACTATAGCCGATCTGTTTTTCTACTTCGTGTCGAAACTCTAAAGTTTCCGATCTGTGTTCTTCAAAAGAAACACATAACCACAACGTGATGTCACATCCGTTAAGGTCACGAATATTCATGTTCACATCTAGCCTAGCTAGATATGGCCCCACTTACTTCACCATGAATAGGGCTAACAGATCGGTGGCCCTTTTACTATTACCAAGTAAATAGTATTTTTAGGTATTTAACTAATAAACTAGAATCGTAGACCTTATTTGAATAGTCAAATCAGTCCTAGTACCCACTCTTAAAAAGTGTGGATATACGAGTCTTCTATAATTGTGTCCTAGACAACAATGCCACAAATAAGTCTCTATTGATCAAATCAATTTGAGCTATTTATTTGTCATTTATATGTTTGAGATTTAATTTATATTCAAAATATAAATTCTGTTATTTACATCTAATGTATTTATCTCAGTATCATCTTTATATAATGAAACACTTTAGTGTTCTAGAATATAAAGGTTTTATCCGTATCGGATTAAACCCTGATATAGAGATAATGTCTCTAGTTAAACTAGTTACATTATAACATTCCTAATTTAAGTACATACCCAAAGGGTAGTTCCTAAACTTAGGTATCTACGGTCGAAACAGCGACTTTCGTCCCGTTTCCAATTCGCAGAGAAATCTCGGCTTGAAGCCAGTATCCAGCTCAAGCGGATTCTGAACGTCAATACATATGTGTATTATGTACCACACTAAGTATTTAAAATTCAATTTTAATACTAGTTGTGAACATAACTTTGACAAATATTTCTAAAGTTAGAGCCTCGCCCTATCTTTAATTCCTTCGTGTCTCCATATCCAAATGGTAGTCACTTTGGGATATGTCAATTATCCTTTTCAATATTTCACAAACCTTTGGCCAAGCCTTGGGTTTCGGAATATTGAAACGATGTGCACCTTGTGCTACATGCCCAATTGCAAACTTTGACTTTTCTCCACTAGAATAGTCAATTAATTCTCCAAGAATTATTAATTGCAATTTTAATACTTTTAAATCTTAAGATAGATTTATTATAAGTATATTAATTAAGCACTAAAGTCATCATCACATAAATCTTCCAAAGCTTTATGCTCTACTATTTGCTTAATAATGGGCTTAGTCATAATAAAGTATTTTATCAAATAAAGTAACCTATTATTTATTCCCAATTTGAAAATTAAATCATTTAAAATATTAATCCCAGATTATATTTAAATATCCAACTTTTCAATTTATCTTGATTACAATAGTCCAACTATTTAATCAACGATTAGTGGTACTATATATATTATAATGATTATAATAGTCCAACTATATAATCTATAGTCACCCTATCCAATTAATTAACCTCAATTACATTGATTACTATAATCCAATTATAAAATCAACTGTAAACTGAAATTAATTAATTCAAATATATGATTAATATAATCCAATATATAATCAAGTATAATACAGTCCAACTGTTTATTAAAACAACAATTTAAATATTAGTCTAACTAACATTTAATATAACGAAGAAATAATTTAAATAAGCGTGTTTAGCGAGTAATTGAACGATGTTGCAAATTCAATACTTGCCTCCCACTATTTTTCGTCGAGCCTCTAACCCTCTGTGGAGTACTCGGGAACCGTGTTTCCTAGTGGGCTAGGATCCCGTTAAATAACACACAACCTGACTTTGGCCAATAAAAGCTGTATGCTATTTAACTAGGTAGATCTCACAGATCAATTGGATCTCATCCAATTCCTAGATCCGGTTAGGTGGACATCCAAGTCCGAAACATATGTATAATGTCAATGTATCCAATACATTTTCCTAACCATATCCTCCGAATCATCTAGGCCTTGGCTTTGGCCAAAAACAAACCTAATGATTCCAGTTAAGCGGGACCCATTGACGAGGAAAGTTTCGTAATCAATGTCATTGGACAAAAAGTGACCTTGACTTTGGCCAATAAAAATCACGATTTGGACAAGACACCGATATGCAACAAAACTCTAATGATTCAAGTACATCCTTGATTGACAAAGGTCTTGACTTTGGTCAATAAAAACCAATGCCAACTTCGGATCTTGAACAAGAATCATTCAATGGAAGGATATTTGCTTAATATAAAATGAGGGTTTTTTCGCGTGCAAATTGGCTACCAATTTAATTATCTTTGTTAAGGTCTCATCATCATACACCCTTAAACATGCATTCTAAATACATAATAAAGTGAGTATGAAATAAAATAATAATGATATGCGGATGGATACTTAACACATTGATCCTAGATCAAATCTCTCCCTTTCTCACTCCCGCTAGCACTTGTATTACTTCTACCCGTTACACTACACTTCTAAATAAACCTCTTTTACATGGAGGGGAATAGGTGAGAAGAGAATACAAAGAAATATGAGATAAGGCTGGACACGCAGGTCCAATTTAATAAATCAAATTTATTACAATTTCCAAAATCGCCCAACCCGACTAATATCCATCCGATATACATTATTCAAACATCACAACCATGTATTCATACAAGCATGTTATCAATCAATCTAATCAAATTAATTAATCTTGATAATTAGTGATCATCCAATGTTCAAACAAAGATTGATTTTGTTCGAGTGAACTCGTATTGCGAACACGTACTCAAAGTACGATTTCTACGAATTAAATTAAATTACATAATTAATCCAATTTAATACGTATTTAATTCTAATTCATTATTTAATTCTAAATTAAATATTACACTTTTATTAACGAACCTTTACGACTTAAATTCCAAATTTAATCGCAACGGGTCTCAAAGCCCGATAAACATCTAATGTTTTATTTAATTAAAGTCCAATGGGCTTTTAATTAATTTCTATAGGCGTGGACTTTTGGTCAACTCGGGTCAAACCGAACAACCAAAATCCAATCCGGGAGTTACCCCATAAGCCTTTAAATTAATTTTTGGCCCATTAGGCCCAATTAAATAATTAAGGTCCATTAAGTCATAATTGGACCTTTTGGATTCGGTTTTGGGCCTAATTGGATCCAACCAATTTTGCCTAAACCCAACTTTGTTACAACAAAGCCCAAAAGCCCAATTACAACCTAACAAGCCCAATTTCCAAAATCAAGCCCAAATAATTAACTTATAAAATTCCAAATTTCACAATTAATTAACCTAAGTGTATTACATAATCAATTACCCAATTAACATTTCTAAAACATCAATTAGCCTAATTAATCATGCACTTTAACAACCAAATAGTGTCCAACACAATTCAATTAAAATCAAACACCCATTAACATGCTTTCAAGTCTCGGCAATTAGGGGTTTTTCAATTCGATTCGGTTTCAATCCAATTGAGTCCACAATCTTAATTTCCCAAATCAATTCAATTCATCCAATGAATTAAAACAAAAAATCAAAAAGAATTCAGTCATGTTCCCAAGACTTTCGCAAGCCACATTTAAAAGGGAAAAAATGTTCCAAATCAAAATTCAATCCAATTGAACTTCAAAACAACATTAACCAATTGTTTTAAGTCATCCAATGATCAAACAAAACAAATTACCAAGACATTAGGGTTATGCAATTTTCGGCCAAGCCTTCAATTTGGGGAAAATTGAATCCAATCCAATTTCACGAAATTGATCACACACAATCTCAATTAAACATGTTCTAAGCATACTTAAACATCCAATCAATTAAAACATGCTCAAACACATTTTACCCAATTTCAAGTTTCATGTTCAACCTAAAGAATTGGGGAAAAATGATCTAATCCAATTTTCTTGAAATTGATCATGCACAACTTCAATTCAACCTCATTCAAGCATATTCATCAAACAATTCAACCAAATCATGCCTAAATCGAGTTTGCCCAAATTAAAGTTTTGACAAAAATAAGCAAATTGGGGAAAATCAATCCAATCAATTTTTTTATCAATTGATTACATACAACTCAAATTCAATCATATATAATCATTCTCAAACAATCAATTAGACAGAATCAAGCTAAAATCAAAAAGCCCCAAATTTGCTCAAGAACCCTAATTCGGTTTCATGCACCAAAAGCTTGATACCATTGTTGGAGTAAATCAAGTCCCAAGATCAACAAATCATGCATAAAAACCGCATATAAACACATCAAAGGAGTAAGGCGGAAACATAACTCACATTGAACGGTTTTGATGAATGAAGAACATGCGTTTTTAAGCTCCCTCCAAGCTCGGCAATGGCTTCTGGAACAGCAGTGGACGCACGGTTTTGGGCTGTTAAAGTCTCCTCATTTTCGGCCATGCAAGACTCCATTGAAGCTCCAAGCTTCAAGCTTTCCAAGCTCATGAAGACACTTCCCTATCACCTATGTATCACTCAAGGTGTGCTAGCACTTGTTCATCTTCCATTTTGCTTCTCAAAAATTCGGTGAAACCAGAAAAATAAGGAAGAAATCGCACCATGCGTGAAGGAGATGAAGAAGAAAAAGAGAGGAAGAGAGAAAAACCGTGAACTGCATGTTGGAGAGAGAGTACCGAAATTATGTGTAAAGGAAAAGAAAAGCAATATATATTTATTCATTTATTTTCCAAAAATAAATAAAACATATATATATATTCAAACCTTTTCATATTCCATCACTTTTACTTTTAACTTTAAGTCATATCACATCACTTTTCACATCACATCTATTCACTTAATAAAGTGACATATGTCATGTCAAGTCACATCACTTAAAGTGACAATTGATTTGACGATTGACGCGACTAGCGATTTGACGCTTGATGTGACTTGCGTGCCGCGCTCGAATTCGAAATGCGAATGCGCTCGCAATCACTCTCGGGCTCGGGTTCGCTAATTCCAAATTAACGAATTTTCCGTCGCGTCGTAATTAGTGATTACGCCTAGCGAATTCACTATTCACGTCGCTAACGAATTAATTCTAAATTAATTCGTTCGCCCGAATTAAAATCTAATTTTAATTCCGCGTCGAAATCCAATTTCGATTAATATATCGAATATATTAATTTTATCGATTAATTCCAAATTAATCGTTCTCTCTCTTTAACGATATTTTATCCGAGATAAAATATCTCCGTAAATAATCCCAGATTAATTTTCTCTCTCATCGAATTAATCCCAGATTAATTCTATCTCTCTCTTCTAATTAATCCCAGATTAATCAAAGTGCAAGTATACATCATCGGTGAATCTTCAGGAAGCGACCCATGAGATCTCCGGATATGTTGGCAGTAAATACGATCGTCGGACTGTCCGAACACGTAAGTACCTCGTACTACGTTTATATCGATTTACAAGACAAGGTTGGCTTCTAGCAAAGCGCCATGCCTACCCAATTCTCCAGAAATATTCTTACAGGAATATATAGATCTGTATCAAGCGTAGTATACCGTAGTATTGTGTATATTAGCCCAGTATTGGATAATCACGTGCTAGGGCTGGGGCTGGATAAGTGTCTACCCCCCGTCCGAAGCACATAGCGGATGTCTGGTAACATAGTCTCTATAATCGGATATACATGACCTGGTCACAATATCCCGATTGGTTGCGCAACACTCAGAGCACTAGTACCGTATCCTGCGTGACATCAACTCCAATATGACTGAAGTGACACTTCCGTCTTGACATCACACCCAATACTCTACGACTCTCTGATAAACCCAGAAGTGGTGTACGCAGAACCTGTTAAAGTCCCCTACCACCAAAACCAAAGTTTATCGATTATCGTAAGTATTAGCGATGTAAGTCTCAGGTTAAGACCATACACACCTACCTTGATTCGGCCTCCCATAGACACATAGTCATAATACCAATGGGATTCCGAGGGGTCTATCCAGAGCGAAGCTGTTTCCCGTACCTCGGTGAAACACGACCTCCTATCGCACTTGCATAAGTATCCAATACTTATATATATGAGAACTATGCCGTTGTGCCCTCACAACACGCACAAGTGCAATACTAGCCTATTCCGCATTATCGATGTCCAGTCTCGATAATACTACGGCTAGGGATATTTAATGATTAATCCTTCGTGGACTGATACTGTCTCATATCATCTCTCAATCCAGGAACTAATCATAGGGACCTCTCTTCATTTATATATCTATGGTGATCTAATCACAAATGATGAGAGTGCAATTTCCTTATTACATAGTTAATTTGCTACAACAACACAATGATCTGTGCAAATAGTGACGCTATGGGTCATATTAATCCAACACAACCTTGTCTTGTAAATCGGTAAAACGTAGTAACTAGGTACTTACGTGTTCGGATAGTCCGACGACGAATTTCTACCACATATCCGGGGATCTCATGGGTCGCTTCCAAAGATTCACAGATACGTATGACTCGCACCTTTAATTAATCTGGGATTAATTAGACGAGAGAGAAAATTAATCTGGGATTAATTACAGAGATATTTTATTTAGGATAAAAATCATTTAAAGAATAAAACGATTAATTTGGAATTAATGGGTAAATTAATATATTTGATTTATTAATGAAATTGGATTTCGACGCGGAATTAATATTAGATTTTAATTCGGGCAAACGAGTTAATTTAGAATTAATTCGTTAGCGACGTGAATAGTGATTTCGCTAGGCATAATCATTTAATTACGTCGCAACAGAAATTCGTTAATTTAGAATTAGCGAACCTGAGCCCGGGATTGTTTGTGAGCACATTCGCATTTCGAATTCGAGTGCGGAACGTAAGTCAAATCAAGCGTCAAATCATTAGTCGCATCAAGCGTCAAATCACTTGTCACTTTGAGTGATGTGACTTGACAACTTGATTGATAGATGTGACTTGATGGGAGTTGTTGAAAAGCTTTTAAAAGCTTGAGTGACATATATTATTATTATATGTTTTTTTATGTTAAATTGATTTTAGAAATCAATTACAATTAACACATTTTACAACTCTCTCTCTCTCCATTCTCTTCTTCATCTCACGCCCAAGGGGCTTCATTTTCTCCTCACTGGTTTCAGTTTGCCGAGAATAATAGGAAGCAAGTGCTTGGTTTTTGTGGCAAAAATCAAGAGAGCTAGCACTCCGAGAGACATGCGAAGGTGATAGGGAAGTCCACACATGAGCCGGGAATCATTCGACGAAGCTTGGAGCTTGACGAAGGACTAAAACCGAGCCAAACCAGTGAGCTACACACAGCCACCGCCGTGAGCTTTGCAGTGAGCAGAAATTTCATTTTTGTTCGTCAAATCGTCTCTCAACCGATCGATGTGAGTATTCCGTGACTTTCTCGATTGTATTCACACATGTTCATGCTTGTTTATTGTCCTTGGGACCTTAGTAAACTCCAACAATGGTATCGTGAGCAAGGAAAAGCATGAAAAAGTTTAGGGCTTAAAATTTGGGTAAAGTTGATTTTGAGCATGTATAATGAAATTGGATGAATTAGTATGCTTAAATCATGTTGAATTGAAGTTTGATATGATCACTTTCAAGAAAATTGGATTGGATCATTTTTCCACAAATTGTTGAGGCTTGGCCGAATCTTAAGTGCCCTAATTTTTGGTGGATTTTTTTTTTATTTTTAATCATTGGATGAGTTGGAATCATGTTTGGTATGTTGATTTATGGCGATTGTGGATTTAATTGGATTGAAACCGAATCGGATATAAATATCCCCAAATTGCCGAGAACAATATAAGCATGATTGGGTTTGATTTTTGATCAAAATGTGTTGGACACTAATTGATGTAATTGAGCATGATTAATTAGGCTAATTGATGTTTTAGAAATGTTAATTGGATAATTAATTGTGTAATGCACTTTGGGTAATTAAATTAGGAATTAGGAATTTGGAATTTAATTATATTGGGCCTAATTTTGGAAATTGGACTTTGAAGTTGTAAATGGGCTTATTGGGCTTTCTTGTACAAAGTTGGGTTTAGGCAAAATTGGTTGGATCCAATTAGGCCCAAAACCGCTTCCATAAAGCCCAAATGCGACTTAATGGACCTTTAAGTTTAATTGGGCCTAAATTGATTTCTGGGCTTATTGGGTAACTCCCGGATTGGATTTTGGTTATTCGGTTTGACCCGAGTTGACCAAAAGTCCACGCCTTAAGAAATTAATTAAAAGCCCATTTGACTTTAATTAAATTGACGTTGGACGTTAATCGGGCTTTGAGACCCGTAACGATTAAATTTGGAATTTAAATCGTAAAGGTTCATAAATAAAGTGTGATATTTAATTTGGAATTAAATAGTGAATTAGTATTAATACAAATTGAATTGGATTTAATTGTGTAGTTTAATTTAATTCGAGAATTCATACTTTGAGTACGTATTCGCAAAACGAGTTTGACTCGCGCAAAATCAAATCGTTGTTTGAACATTGGATGATCACTAATTATCAGATTAATTAATTGGATTAGATTGATTGATAACATGCTTGTGTGAATACATGGTTGCGATGCATGAATAATGTATATCAGATGGATATTAGATGGGTGGGGCAATTTTAGAAATTGTTGTAATAAATTTGATTTATTAATTGGACCTGCGAGTCCAGCTTTATCACCTCCTTATTCTTTGTATTCTCTTCTCACCTATTCCCCTCAATGTAAATGAGGTTTCATTATAAGTGTAGTGTAACGGGTAGAAGTAATACATGTGCTAGCGGGAGAGAGAAATGGAGAGATTTGATCTAGGATCAATGTGTAAAGTATCCATCCGCATATCATTATTATTTTTATACGCGCTTTGTTATGTATCTAGAAAGCATGTTTAAGGGTGTATGATGATGAGACCTTAACAAAAATAATAAATTGGTTGCCAATTTGCACTCGAAAAACCCTCGTAAAATATTAAGCGTCTTTCATTCCATTGAGTGATTCTCACTCAAGATCCGAGACTGGCATTGGCTTGTTGGCCAAAGTCAAGGCATTGGTCCGTCGAGGATGTGTTTGAATCACGAGAGCTTTGTTCCATATTGGTGTCTTGTCCAAGTTGTGGTTTGTTGGCAAAAGTCAAGACCACTTCTTGTCCATCGAAATTGATAACGAAGCTTTCCATGGTCAATGGGTTGCGCTTGACTGGGATCACTAAGTTTGTTGTGCCAAATCCAAGGCTTAGTTGATTTAGAGGAAAAAATTTAGGTACTACATTGGATGTATTGGCATATATAAGATATATGTTTCGGACTTGGATGTCCCCATACCGGATCTAGGAATTGGATTGGATCCAATAGATCTTAGAGATCTACCTAGTTAATTATCATACAATTTGTTGGCCAAAGTCAAGATTGTGTGATATTTAACGGGATCCTAGCCCACTAGGAAACACGATTTCCCGAGTACTCGACAGAGGGTTAGAGGCTCGCCGAAAAATAGTGGGAGGCAAGAATTGAATTTGCAATATTCGTTTAATTACTTGCCATATGCGCTCGAACAAATATCATTCGTCAAATAAATTAAATGTAAGTTGGACTAATCTTTAAATCATTGTTTTAATAAATAGTTGGACTATATTCAAACAATTAAATTATAGTTGATTAAATAGTTGGACTATTGTAATCATTATAATAAATAGTACCTAAATCGTTGATTAAATAGTTGGACTATTAGAATCAAGATAAAATGAAAGATTGACATTTAAAACATAATCATGGGGAAAATGTATTTAAATGGCTTAATTTTCAAATTGGGAATAAATTTCAGGATGGTCCTGGAAAAATAATAAGTTACTTTATTTGATAAAATAACATATTAGGCGAAAGCCCGGAGTTAAGCAAATAGTAGAGCATAATCTTTGGAAGATTTATGTGATGATAACTTTAGTGCTTAATCCATTAAACTTGTCGTAGTAGACTCCTTAATTTCTGAATCAGAACTAAGGATTAGATCCTTAAAGTATGATAATGAAATTGAAGGATCTACATAAATCTATACTTAGATTTTACAAGTACTAAATTGCAATTAATAACTCTTGGAGAGTTAATGACTATTCTCAAGGAGACAAAGTCAACTTTGCAATTAGGCAAGTAGCGCAAGGCGCACTTTACTTCGATATTCTAGAAACCCGAGACATGGCCAAAGGCTTCTGGAATGTTGAAAAAGGGCAAAGGCAAAATCATTATAATCTTTTAGAAAGATAAATGACATATCCCAAAAATGTCTGCCAAAATGTCTGCCTAAATGTGGCAAACGGGATCGCGGAAGCGTAACTGCCGTTTGGACAAAGCAGACATGAAGGAATTGAAGACGAGCAAGGCTCTGACTTCAAATGTGTTTGTCATAAATATATTCACTAATAGTATTAAAATTGGATTTTAGATACTTAGTGTGATATATATATATTGATGTTCAGAATCTGTTATGAACAAGATACTGACTTCAATTGAGATAAATCTGCGAATTGGAAACGAGACGAAAGTCACTGTTTTAACCTTAGATACCTAATTTTAGGCACTACCCTCGGGTGTGTACTTAAATTAGGGAACTGTTATAATGTAACTAGTTTGACTAGAAACATTATCTCTATATCAGTGTTTAACCCGCTGCGGGTGAACCTTTATATTCTAGAACACTAAAGTGTTTTATTATATAAAGATGATATTGAGATATACACATTAGATGTGAATAACAGTATTTATATTTTGAATATAAATAAATCTCAAACGTATAAAATGACAAACAAACAGCTCAAACTGATTTGATCAGGAGAATTGTATCGTGGCATTGATGTCTGAGACACAATGAAACAAGACTCGTATATCCACGCTTTTGAAGAGTGGGTACTCAGACTGTTTTGATTCTAATCAAATAAAGTCTACGAATCTAGTTTATGGGCAAAGTGCCTAAAACACTATTTACTTGGTAAAAGTGTAAATCCACAAATCTGTTAGCCCTCGTTCATAGTGAAGTGAGTAGGCCCATGTCTAGCTAGGCTAGATATGGATGTGAATATTTCGTGACCTTTACGGATGTGGCATCGCGTTATGGTTATGTGTTTCTTTTGAAACACAAATCAGAAACTTTTAAAGTTTCGACACGAAATAGACAAACAGATCGGCTAAAATATAAAACCGTCATGGTAAGACCGTAATGGAAAATACTTAAGGTCTCTCATATACTTTAAAGAGTATAATATTCTTTCAAATGAGGACTCCTATCGGAACACGTCAGTTTGACGTGTGTCCGAACATGATAAACCGAATTTTATTGGACATGATAAGGTTAATCATGAGTCGCTCTGAGCTACCATTTCCTTCAACGGATAAGCATAAACAGTGCAGAACTTATTTAGAATAAGGTTCCATAATAATCTGTTTGAAAGATATCATATTAGATATGAACAGGAAAGAAACCGGGTTTCTCATTCCTGATAATTTGGGTATGCTGGGCATATGTTGTTGGACAATTATGACCCATAGCATCATTATTTGTACAGATCACGGTGTTGTTGTACAAATTAACTATGTGACAAAGGAGATTGCACTCTTATCATTTTTGATTAGATCACCTGGATATAGAAATGATAGAAGGTCCATATGATTTGTTCCTAGATTGAGAATGATATGAGACAATATCAATACACGAAGGATAAATCATTAAATATCCCTAGTCAGAGCATTATTGAGATTGGACATCGATGAATGCGTAAAAGACTAGTATTACACTTGTGCGCGTCGTGAGGGCACAACGTCATAGTTCTCATTTATTTGGGTAAAGGATACTCATGCAAGTGTAATAGGAGGTTGTGTTTCACCGATGGTACGGGAAACAGCTTCGCTCTGGATAAGACCTCCTCCTCGAATTCCATTGGTAGTATGACTATGTGTCTATGGAAATCTAAATCAGGGTAGGTGTATTTGGTCTTAACCTGAGACTTGCACCGCTAATGCATACGACAATCAATATACTTTGGTTGAGGTCATCCAGGGCTTTAACCGGTTCTGTTGTGTACGCCAATTCTGGGTATATCGAGAATCGTAGTGTGTTGGGTGTGATGTCAAGACGGAAGTGTCACTCCAGTGATATGGAGTTGATGATCACGCAGAGATACAAAACTGGCTCTCTATATAAGGTTGCAACCGTCGGGATAATATGACTTGGTCATGATTATCCGATATTAAAGAGACTAGTTGCTCGTTATCCGATATATGCTTCGTACGGGGCAGACACTGTACCAGCCCCAAGCCTCGCATGTGATCATCCGATACTGGACAGAAATACGCAATACTACGTATACTACGCCTGATACAGATCCTTTATTCCTGTAAGGATATTTTCGGAGAATTGGGTAGGCATGACGCTTTGCTAGAGGCCAACCTTGTCTTGTAAATCGGTATAAACGTAGTACGAGGTACTTACGTGTTCGGATAGTCCGACGACCGAATTTACTGCCAACATATCCGGGGATCTCATGGGTCGCTTCCCAAAGATTCACCGATGAAGTATGACTCGCACTTTAATTAATCTGGGATTAATAAGATGAGAGATAAAATTAATCTGGGATTAATTGCGGAGATATTTTATCTGGCATAAAATATCTTTTAGAATTAATCGACAAATTAATATATTCAATATAATAAACGAAATTGGATTTCGACGCGGAATTAAAATTAGATTTTAATTTGGGAAACGAATTGATTTAAAATTAATTCGTTAGCGATGTGAATAGTGACTTCGCTAGGCGTAATCATTTAATTACGACGCAACGGAAAATTCGTTAATTTGGAATTAGCGAACCCGGGCCCGGGATTGTTTGCGAGCGCATTCGCATTTCGAATTCGAATGCGGCACGCAAGTCAAATCAAGCATCAAATCGCTAGTCGCATCAAGCGTCAAATCATTAGTCACTTTGAGTGATGTGACAAGTTAGTCACATTGATTGATTGAGTGATGTGACTTGATGGATGTTGATGGTGGAGTGTAATACACTCAAGTGTGATGGCATGATTGACATTTAATATATTAAATGTTTTGTATTTGTTTTTGATTTTGGAAATCAATTTTTTGATTATGGAAAATCAATTTAAGTGTATTGGATACACTTTATTTCTTCTCTCCTCTCACGCCCTTGGGGCTGCAACTTTCTGTCTTCTGGTTCTATGAACTACCAAAGCCAATGAAGAAGAAAAGGGAAGCAAATTGTGATTTTGTGGTAAAATCGAGAGTGTTAGTACACTCCGGGATCAATGCGAAGGTGATAAAGAAGTCCACCCATGAGCCGGGAACCATTCGACGAAGCTTGGAGCTTTTTCGAGGACCACCAAAGGGCTTAAACCAGTGAGCTGCAACTGCACTGCCGTGAGCTTCACAGTGAGCAGATTTTGTGTTTTCGTGGCCTCCCGCGTCGCTCAACCGATCGATGTAAGTATTCCGCGACTTCTTGATTTGTATTCTCACTTGTTTCATGTTTGTTATTCGATCTTATGGACCTAGAAACTCCAACAATGGTATCAGAGCGAGCAAAAGCATGAAATTTGACATAGGGTTAAAATTTGGGTAAAAATGTGTTGATTTTGCATGATTTGTGAAATTGGATGAATGAGTATGGTTTAAATATGTTTTTATTGAGGATTGATTTGATCAATTTGAAAAAATCTTGTTTGGAACAAATTTCCCCAATTTTTGGTAATGGCCGAAAATGATAAGCCCTATAATGTCTTGGGATTTTTGATTTTTGACAATTGGATGTGTTGGAAATCATTAGGGAATATGATTTAATGTCGATTGTGGAATTAATTGGATTGAATTCGAATCAGACGTAAAATCCCCAAATTTCTGAGAATGTAAGAGCATGAAATTGGGTTTGATTTTTGTTAAAATATGTTTGGACATGTTTTAATGTTGATGGCATGATTAATTAGTACTAATTTGGTGTTTTGGAAATATTGATTTGGGTGATTAATTATGTTAATACACTTTAGGTAATTAAATTGGAATTTGGAATTTGGAAATTTAATTGAAATTGGGCTTAAAATTGGATTTGGGCCTTTAATGTTGTAAATGGGCTTATTGGGATTTGTTGTACAAAGTTGGGTTAATGAAAATTGGATTGGATCCAATTGGGCCCAAAACCGCTTCCATAAAGCCCAAATGTGACTTAATGGACCTTTAAAGTTTAATTGGGCCTAATGGGCCAAGATTGATTTCTAGGCTTATGGGGTAACTCCCGGATTGGATTTTGGTTATTTGGATTGACCCGAGTTGACCAAAAGTCCACGCCTTAAGAAATTAATTAAAAGCCCATTGGACTTTAATTAAATTGACGTTGGACGTTAATCGGGCTTTGAGACCCGTAGCGATTAAATTTGGAATTTAAGTCGCAAAAGGTTTATTAATAAAGTGTGTTATTTAATTTGGAATTAAATAAGCGAATTAGAATTAAATACATATAAATTAGATTTAATGTTGTAGTTTAATTTAATTCAGAATTCGTACTTTAAGTACTTATTCGTAAAAACGAGTTTGACTCGAACAAAAATCAAATCGTTGTTTGAACATTGGATGATCACTAATTATCAGATTAATTAATTTGATTAGATTGATTGATAACATGCTTGTGTGAATACATGGTTGTGATGGATGCATAATGTATATCGGATGGATATTAGATGGGTGGGACAATTTTAGAAATTGTGTAATAAATTTGATTTATTAATTGGACCTGAGTGTCCAACCTTTTTACCTCCATATTCTTTGTATTTCTTCTCACCTATTCCCCTCAATGTAAATGAGGTTTCTTTAGAAGTGTAGTGTAACGGGTAGAAGTAATACATGTGCTAGCTGGAGAGAGAAAGGGAGAGATTTGATCTAGGATCAATGTGTAAAGTATCCATCCGCATATCATTATTATTTTTCATATACGCTTTATTATGTGTTTAGAATGCATGTTTAAGGGTGTATGATGATGAGACCGTAACAAAGAAAATAAATATGTTGCCAATTTGCACTAGAAAAACCCTCAAATAATATTAAGCGTCTTTCATTCCAATGAGTGATTCTCACTCAAGATCCAAGACTGGCATTGGTTTGTTGGCCAAAGTCAAGGCCTTTGTCCGTCGAGGATGTGTTTGAATCATGAAAGCTTTGTTCCATATCAGTGTCTTGTCCAAGTTGTGGTTTGTTGGCCAAAGTCAAGACCACTTCTTGTCCATCGACATTGATTACGAAGCTTTCCATGGTCAATGGGTCGCGCTTGACTGGGATCACTAAGTTTGTTGTGCCAAAGCCAAGGCTTAGTTGATTCAGAGGAAAAAGGTTAGGTAATAATTGGATATATTGGCATATATAAGATATATGTTCAGGACTTGGATGTCCGCCTACGGGATCTAGGAATTGGATTGGATCCAATTGATCTTAGATATCTACCTAGTTAATTATCATACAATTTGTTGGCCAAAGTCAAGATTGTGTGATATTTAACGGGATCCTAGCCTGCTAGGAAACACGGTTTCCCGAGTACTCGACAGAGGGTTAGAGGCTCGCCGAAAAATAGTGGGAGGCAAGAATTGAATTTGCAATACTCGTTTAATTACTTGCCATACGCGCTCAAAACAAACATCATTCGTCAAATAATTAAATGTTAGTTGGACTAATATTTAAATTGTTGTTTTAATAAAACAGTTGGACTGTATTATAGTTGATTATATAATGGATTATAGTAATCAATATATTTATTAATTAATTTCATCTTATAGTTGATTTATAGTTGGACTATAGTAATCAATATAATTGAGGTTAATTAATTTAAATTATAGTTGATTGTATAGTTGGACTATAATAATCATTATAATAAATAGTACCAAAATCGTTGATTAAATAGTTGGACTATTAGAATCAAGATAAAATTGAAAGATTGACATTTGAAACATAATCCTAGGGAAAATGTATTTAATGGTTTAATTTTCAAATGGGAATAATTTTTCAGGATGGTCCTGGAAACTAATAAGTTAATTTATTGATAAAATAACATATTAGGCCTAAGCCCGGAATTAAGCAAAAGGTAGAGCATAAATCCAAGGAAGATTTATGTGATGATAACTTAAGTGCTTAATCCATTATACTTACCGCAATAGACTCCTTAATTTCTGAATCAGAACTAAGGATTGGATCCTTAAAGTATGATACTGAAATTGAAGGATCTTTATAAATCTATACTTAGATTTTAGAAGTACTAAATTGCAATTAATAACTCTTGGGGAGTTAATGACTATTCTCAAGGAGACAAAGTCAAAGATTGCAATAAGCAAGTAGCGCAATGCGCACCTTACTTCGATATTCTAGAAGGCCATAGGCTTCTGGAGTGTTGAAAAGGGCAAAGGCAATATCATTATAATCTTCTAGGAAGATAAATGACATATCCCAAAAAGGAATTGAAGAACGAGCAAAGCTCCGACTTCAAATATGATTGTCATAAATATGTTCAACTAGTATTGAAATTAGATTTTAAATACTTAGTGTGATACATAAATATATTGATGTGCAGAATCTGTTATGAACAGGATATGACTTCAATAGAGATTATTGCGAATTGGAAAAGGACGAAATTCGGCTTCTCAACCAACCGCAGATACCTAAGTTTAGGAACTATCCTCGAATGTGTACTTAAATTTAGAAATTGTTATAATGTAACTAGTTTGACTAGAAACATTATCTCTATATCAGTGTTTGATCCGTTGCGGATGAACCTTTATATTCTAGAACACTAAAGCGTTTTATTATATAAAGATGATATTGAGATAAACACATTAGATGTGAATAACATAATTTATATTTTGAATATAAATAAATCTCAAATATATATAACATGACAAATAAATAGCTCAAACTGATTTGATCAGAAGAAACTAATTTGTGGCATTGTTGTCTGGGACACAATTAAACAAGAATCATATATCCGCACTTTTGAAGAGCGGGTACCTGGACTGATTTGATTCGAATCAAATAAAGTCTACGAATCTAGTTTATTGGGCAAAGTGCCTAAAACACTATTTACTTGGTAAAAGTGTAAATGCCACCGACCTGTTAGCCCTAGTTCATAGTGAAGCAAGTGGGCCCATGTCAAGCTAGCTAGATGGGATATGAATATTTGTGACCTACGGATGTGGCATCGCTTTATGGTTATGTGTTCTTTTGAAGAACACAAATCGGAAACTTTTAAAGTTTGACTCAAAATAGACGAACAGATCGGCTAAAGTATTAAACCGTCACGGTAAGACCGTAATGGAAAATATTTAAGCAATAAGTTTCTTAAATACTTGAAAGAGTAAAGTATTCTTTCAAATGAGGACTCCTCCCGGAACACGTCAAAGTGACGGTGTGTTCGAACTGAGTAACCGAATTTTGTTTGACATGATAAGGTTAATCATGAGTCTCTCTGAGCTACCATTTCCTTTAACGGATAAGCTTTTAACAGTGCAAGAACCTATTTTGTATAAGGTTCCATTAAAATCTGTTTGACAGATATCATATTAGATATGAACGGGAAAGAAACCGGTTTTCACATTCCTGATATTTGGGAATGCTAGGCCTATGTTTGGATGATACCAAACTAAAACCCAAATATGATAAGTGCCAATTGTAGGTTATCCTAGGGATACCAAAGTATAGTACTTATACATCTCACAAGAGAACAATTAGATTGTTGCTCGCCATGTGATTTTCCTAATAGGAATACTGATATGCAGTGGTAAGTGGGAGGATAGTAAAACTCGATGAAAATCAGAGTAATACTATTCCAGGCATCGAATCCTAATGGAACACATATAGTTCATCAAGGATGAAAACTATGACATTATGTTCAAATACACAAGAACCGCGTATGTCGGAGAGAGTCAGAAAACAACATGGGGTATGGGTTTCTGATCTCACCTCATAAAGATGTCTATCTTATTGAGGTATACCAACTGACTATGTATGAGGAAGTGATACAAGGTATCGACTCCCTAATTATGGCAAAGTGCCATGAGTCCGAAATGGATTCCATTTATATCAACAAGTTTAGATACTAGTTGATGTACCACAAGGCATTGTGCCTGTTGGTACTTTATAAGTCTTCAAGGAAGACATACATGGAAGGCAACATACCAACGTACTAAGCTAGGCTTGTAGCGGAAAGGTATCGTTATCAACATTGTGTTGATTACGATTCAACCTTTTACCTGTTGCCACGGTAAATCCATTTGGGTAATGCTTGCTAATGCTGCATGTTTCATTTATGAAATATGTCAGCTGAATGGGAAAAATCTCTTTCCTGAAAAGGAAACCCTTAGGAGGATGTTAACAACATCCTGTCGGTTTTGTCGTAACATAACTAGAAAACGAGGTTTGCAGGTTATTCGATCCATGTTTGGATTGAGGCAAGCATAAGTTCTTAGAATTATCGTTTTGATGTAATCATAATAGTTTATGATTTAATTCAAAACGAAAATGATTCTTGTGTATATAAGAGGGTTAGTGGGAGCGCACTGACAGTGGCTGTCCTATAAAATAATGATAATATGTCATTTCTTGGAAATGATATTCCCATAAAATAATCGGTGAAAGCTTGGCTTTCAAGAAAAACTCTCCGAGAACTCGTACATTGAATAATGTACGCGATCTGGTGTCTCATACGCTTTGAGCATATGGATTCACGAACAGGCCAATCCAAGTGATAGTCACTGGATTGAAGTTAAGAACATACTTAGTGTCTTAGAGAACTAAGGATGCTATCTTAATCTGTGGAGAAGGAGAACTTGAAGTGACTGAGATCACTACTGTAAGTTTCCTAAACCGATTAGATGACTAAAAGTCGCAAACGGTACTATACAGTTTGAATAGCATAACAGTGAGCTGGAAATCTTTCAAGCAAGATACTGTTACCGAATAAACATTAAATACGGGTTATTGCTGCAGCTGAGGCGGCAATATAAGCCATTTGGATCGATAAATAAATCTAATTAGATTAGATATAATTTTGTTAGCAGCTGAGCTAGGCGTCAGCACAGGCTAAAGAATTAATAGTCTCATCAACGAGCCAGATACATACTTCGATATTCATCTGATTCGTTCGGATCATACATCGTGGCGATGTGATGATCAAATAAATCACATCAGATGATAATCATGCAAATCCGCTGACGAAAGCATTTTCTCAGCAGTTTGAGCCAACCGTACATAGTTCGGGTGTAAGACACTCGAGTGACTGGCTATAGGCCAAGTGGGAGATTGTTGGACAATTATGACCCATAGCATCACTATTTTTACAGATTATGGTGTTGTTGTATAAATTAACTCTGTGACAAAGGAGATTGCACTCTTATCATTTATGATTAGATCACCTAGATATATAAATGATAGAAGGTCCCTGCGATTTGTTCCTGGATTGAGAATGATATGAGACAATATCAATCCACGAAGGATAAATCATTAAATATCCATAGTCAGAATATTATCGAGATTGGACATCAATGAATGCGTAAAAGACTAGTATTACACTTGTGCGCATTGTGAGGGCACAACAACATAGTTCTCATATATTTGGGCATAGAATACTCATGCAAGTGTAATAGGAGGTTGTGTTATACCAATGGTATGAGAAACAGCTTTGCTCTGGATAGACCCCCTCGGAATTCCATTGGTAGTATGACTATGTGTCTATGGAAGTCCGAAATCAGGGTAGGTGTATTTGGTCTTAACCTGAGACTTGCACCGCTTATACTTGCGTCAATATACTTTGGTTGCGGTCGTCCAGGGCTTTAACAGGTTCTGTGTACACCTATGATGGGTATATTGAGAATCGTAGTGTGTTTGGTGTGATGTCAAGACGGAAGTGTCACTCCAAACATATGGAGATGATGATCGCGTAGGGATACAGAACTGGTTCTCGAAAATGGTTGCAACCGTCGGGATAATATGACTTGGTCATGATTATCTGATATTAAAGAGACTAGTTTCTCATTATCCGATATATGCTTCGTACGGGGTAGACACTGTACTAGCTCCGGGCCTTGCATGTGATCATCCGATACTGCATCGAAATACGCAATATTACGTATACTATGCCTGATATAGATCCTTTATTCCTGTAAGGATATTTATGGAGAATTGGGTAGGCATGGCATTTTGCTAGAAGCCAACCTTGTCTTGTAAATTGGTAAAACGTAGTACTAGGTACTTACGTGTTCGGATAGTCCGACGACCGAATTTACTGCCAACATATCTGGGGATCTCATGGGTCGCTTCCCAAAGATTCACCGATGACGTATGACTCGCACTTTTTAATTAATCTGGGATTAATTAGATGAGAGAGAAAATTAATTTGGGATTAATTGCTTAGATATTTTATTTGGGATAAAATATCATTTAAAGAGAGATAACGATTAATTTAGAATTAATCGGTAAATTAATATATTTGATATATTAAACGAAATTGGATTTCGACACGGAATTAAAATTAGATTTTAATTCGGGCGAACGAGTTAATTTAGAATTAATTCGTTAGCGACGTGAATAGTGATTTCGCTAGGCATAATCATTTAATTACGTCGCAACGGAAAATTCATTAATTTAGAATTAGCGAACCCGAGCCCGGGATTGTTTGTGAGTGCATTCGCATTTCGAATTCGAGTGCGGTACGCAAGTCAAATCAAGCGTCAAATCATTAGTCGCATCAAGCGTCAAATCACTTGTCACTCTCAGTGATGTGACTTGACAACTTGATTGATAGATGTGACTTGATGGGAGCTGTTGAAAAGATTTTAAAATGTTGAGTGACATATATTATTATTATTATATGTTTGGTATATGTTAAATTGATTTTAGAATCAATTACAATTAACACATTTTACAACTCTCTCTCTATCTATTCTCTTCTTCATCTCACGCCCAAGGGGCTTCATTTTCTCCTCACTGGTTTCAGTTTGCAGAGAATAATGTGAAGCAAATGTTTGGTTTTGTGGCAAAAATCAAGTGAGCTAGCACTCCGTGAGACATCCGAAGGTGATAGGGAAGTCCACCAATGAGCCGGGAATCGTTCGACGAAGCTTGGAGCTTGACGAAGGACCAAAACCGAGCCAAGCCAGTGAGCTACACACATCCACTGTTGTGAGCTTTGCAGTGAGCAGAAAGTTCATTTTTGTTCGTCCAAATGTCGCTCAAACCGATCGATGTGAGTATTCCGCGACTTTCTCGATTGTATTCACACATGTTCATGCTTATTTATTGATCCTTGTGACCTTAGTAAACTTCAACACCTCTGACATGCGCAAGCAAAATAGCTTCTTTTTTACTTTTAAGATCTAAGGTTAGATCTATAAAGATCCTTTAATTTCATCATCATGATATAAGGATCTAATCCTTAGTTTTGACGATGAAATTTAAGACTCTTTGCGGCAAGCATAACAGATTGAGCACTAAAGTTATCATCACGATGAGTCTTCCAAAGCTCATGCTCTACTATTTGTTCAACTTCGGGTTTATGCCCGAGAGGTCGCTCTATCAAATAGAGTAACTTCTCAACTCCCAGGACTATCCTGAGATTCATATCCCAAGATGAAAATTAAAGCCGAAAAAGACATTTTTCACCTATGATTATGTCATTTGACGTTAATCTTTCAAGTCATCTTGATTGCTATAGTCCAACTATCCAATCAACGATTTCAGGTACAATCTAATGTAATGATTACTATGGTCTAACTATATAATTAACTACAATTTGATTGTTTACTTTCAAATGTACTGATTACTATAGTCCAACTATATAACCAACTAAAATGAAGTAGTTTGAATACAGTCCAACTGTTCAATTAAAACAACAATTGAATATTAGTCCAACTAATATATTTATAAATTATTAATGACGAAAAATGAAATGAGCGTGTATTGGCAAGTATTTAAACGAAATTTCAAATTTAATACTTGCCTACCACTATTTTTCGGCGAGCCTCTAACCCTTTGTGGAGTACTCAAGAAACCTAGTTTCCTAGTGGCTAGAATCCCGTTAAATAACACACAACCTTGACTTTGGCCAACAAGTTGTATGAAACTTAACTAGGTAGATCTCTAAGATCAATTGGATCTCATCCAATTCCTAGATCCAGTAGGTGGACCTCCAAGTCCGAAACATATATCCAATATATGCCAATATATCCAATATATTGCCTAACCTTTTTCCTTTGAATCAACTAAGCCTTGGCTTTGGCTCAACAAGCTTAATGAAACCAGTTAAGCATGACCCATTGACAGTGGGAAAGCTTCGTAATCGAGGTCGATGAACAAGAAGTGACCATGACTTTGGCCAACAAATCACAACTTGCCCAAGACGTACGATATGGAACAAAGCTTTCGTGATTCAAACACATCCGCGATGGACAAAGTGTTGGTCTCTAAGACATTATCCAAGATTATATAAGCAATGAAATAATGTGAAAACAAAAGTAAAGTATGGCAGAATCATACTTACAAAGAGCGGATTTAGGATGCGGATTAAATAATGTGAATATATAATCTTTGTCAAGCGTAGTATACGTAGTATTACGTATTGCGATCCAGTATCGGATGTCACATGCAAGGCCTGGGGCTGGAATAGTGTCTGCCCCGTACGAAGCATATATCAGATTACAAGTACTAGTTTCTTTAATCGAATAATCATGACCATGTCATATTATCCCGATGGTTGCAACCAATTTAGAGTACCAGTTCTGTATCCTTGCGTGATCATCATCTCCATATGACTGAAGTGATACTTCCATCTTGACATCACACCCAATACACTACGATTCTCAATAAACCCAGAATAGGCGTACACAGAACCTGTTAAAGTCCCGGACGACCAAAACCAAAGCGTATTGATAGTCGCAAGTACTAGCGATGCAAGTCTCAGGTTAAAACCAAATACACCTACCCTGATGCGGATTCCCATAGACACATAGTCATACTACCAATGGGATTCCGCGGGGTCTATCAAGAGTGAAGCTGTTTCCGTACCATCGATAAACACAACCTCCTATCACACTTGAATAAGTATCCAATACTTAAATATATGAGAACTATGCTGTTACGCTTCCATAACACGCACAAGTGCAATACTAGTCTATTTCGCATTATCGATGTCCAGTCTCGATAATACTACAACTAGGGATATTTAATGATTAAACCGTTATTGATTGATATTGTCTCATATCTTATAATCCGAAACTAATCATAAGGACTTTTATCATTTATATATTTAAGTAATCAAATTACAAAATGATAAAATGCAATTTATATTGTCACATAGTTAATTTGTACAAAAACCACAATGTCTTTTACAAATAGTGACGCTATGGGTCATAATTGTCTAAGAATCTCCCACTTGGCCTATAGCTAGTCACTCAAGCATATAATACCTGAACTATGTACATGTAGCTCAAACTTTTGCTGAGGAATAGCTTTCGTCAGCAGATCTGCAATGTTGTCCTCTGATGCGACCTTCTCGATCTTCACATCGCCACGATGTATGATCTCACGAATCAGATGGAAACGTCGAAGAACACGCTTGGATTGTTGATGAGACCGCGGTTCCTTAGCCTGCGCTATAGCTCCGTTATTGTCATAATACAATGGAACAGGCTCAGCTGCTAACGGAACTACTCCTAATCCAATTAGGAATTTACGGATCCAAACTGCCTCTTTTACTGCTTCAGCTGCAGCAATATACTCTGCTTCTGTTGTTGAATCGGCAACAGTCTCTTGCTTGGAAGATTTACAGCTTACTGCTCCGTTGTTCAAACAAAATACGTACCCGGATTTTGACTTACAGTCGTCTTTATCGGTTTGGAAACTTGCATCGGTATACCCAGTTACCTCAAGTTCTCCATCTCCATAGATTAAGAAAGCATCCTTAGTTCGTCTAAGATACTTAAGGATATTCTTAACCGCCATCCAGTGACCTTCACCTAGATCGGCTTGATAGCGACTACACATGCTCAAAGCATACGAGACATCAGGTCGCGAACATATCATGGCATACATGATCGATCCGACTGCTAAGGCAAACTGTATCCGACTCATGTTATCTCTCTCATCTTGAGTTTTAGGACACATGTCCTTAGATAGAGTGACGCCATGTGACACTGGTAATATTCCCCTCTTGGACTGATCCATGTTGAATCTATTAAACACTTTGTCAATGTACGCACATTGGGAGAGTCCAAGCAGCTTTCTAGATCTATCCTGATAGATCTTTATTCCTAGAATAAAGGCTGCTTCTCCCAGATCCTTCATGGAGAATTTTAATGAAATCCAAGCTTTCACCGATGTTAACATGGGAATGTCTTTGCCAATAAGCAATACATCATCAACATAAAGGACAATGAATGTCAGTGTACTCCCACTAACCTTCTTATATACACAAGGATCATCATCGTTTTGAACGAAATCATATTATTTTATGATCTCATCAAAACGTTGGTTCCAAGAACGCGATGCTTGCTTCAATCAATAAATGGATCGATTTAACTTACAAATCTTGTTTGCAAGTCTTGGTACGACAAAACCGTCAGGCTGTTGTATATAAACATCCTCCAAAAGGTTTCCGTTAAGGAAAATGGTTTTGACGTCCATCTGCCATATCTCGTAATCAAAATATGCAGCAATAGCAAGCATTATCCTAATGGATTTAATCATGGCAACGGGTGAAAACGTTTTGTCGTAATTGACACCATGTCGTTGACGATACCCTTTCGCTACAATGTTAAAGATGTTTATGTTATTTTATTCTATGTTTTGCTCGAGGAATAGCAAAATGTTAGGTTTGGGGGTGATAAGGAATTAGTTGATTAGTACCTTGTTTTTAGTCTGTGTGTTGTTTTTATTTTTAGTCCAAAATTTTTCAAAAAATACAAAAAAATTAAATAATTTTTAAAAATTACAAAAATATTTTGCGTTTTTGTGTATTTATTTTGACTAAAAAGGTGAATTGGTAAGAGATAGCCGAGTAAGGAGTTTTCACTCCTGAGACGTATCTCAAACCTATTTCGGAACAAGTTAATTTTTTTTATTTCCTTTTGAATTATTTAATTTGTGAATTCTCCATAATACTGACTAAAATGGATCTTAATATGTTCAGTTGGCAGGTATTATCAACATGCATAGTAACATACGGACATGAGCTATAATTGAAAAGTTTTTAATATTCAGTGCTCTAGTTTAATTGGAGGAAGCATTTCAAAAAGCAATGGAGTAAAAAAAAAAAAAAACGTCTGAGATCTGAGTTATTAAGTCTGTAAGGGTGTTTTAACACCTACTGCCCTAAAGCCAACTGGTTTGGGAGTCACTGGCCCAAAGCTCGCTACATGGATCAAAGATGGTGCAAAAAAATATATATATCTGAAGTCTGAGTAATTAAGTCCGTAGGGGTGTCTTAACACCTGGTGCCCTAAAGCCAACTGGTTTGGGAGCCACCGACCCAACACTCGCTACAAAGATGGAAGATATTGTATATAAATAAAAAAAAAATCATAAATCAAAGAAAAAAATCAGAAAAATCAGAAAAATTATTCCATTGCTACAAAAAGGTGTGAATTCTGATAAAACTTTAGGACAAAAATATTACTCTCTTATCAATTGTACTTATGATTGTTGTGGGCAAAAATTAGTTGTTTAATATTTTGTTGGTTGTATACATGGAGAATGGTAAATATAATTGGAGAATTTACTTATTCAGTAATTTAGAAAGAAAGAAAACAACTAGTAACTTGGAGTAGAAATTTCACCTGATTAGTCACTAACTTCTTTATTCTCTTTTCTCTTGTTTTTTTTTTTTTTTGCTTTTGTGTGAATTAGTTTCACTACCTTTTTACTTTTGTAAAATGTTTGTGGGTATCATTACTGTAAACCCTCACGAGACTACAACTCGTCCACTAGGGACACATATGGGTTTAAAGGCTTGTTGCATACGCTAAATGCAACCGTAATCCCTACGAAGTGGCTTAGTTAAATTTTATTTTAAAGATGTTTATGTTATGTTATTCTATTTTTTGCTCAAGGACTAGCAAAATGTTAGGTTTGGGGGTTAGATGAGTGGTAATTATATCATTATTTCCCACTCATTTAACCTAATATTTTATATAGTTTCTTGAGTTTTGTGAATATTTTGATGTGTTTTGTGTTATTATATAGATAAATAAAGTTTCAGGACATTCTGGAGGTGATTTGGGGCCAAAACAGTGAAAAAGGATGAAAAAGGGCAAAATGGTAATTTCGCGCGTCACGATTCGCAAGCCTTTGGCGTCGCGACGCCTAACATGCGCCGATCTATGCTAACGTGCGCCGGGTCCACAAGTCAGAATTTGAGAAGTTTGACTTTGCTAACATGCACCATGCCACGTGTCACCATCACAGCCGATGTGTTAACTTGCGCCGTGCCACATGTCATCATCCTACGCTGCCGACAGTCGCCATCGCCACGTGTCACTCCACATGTTTGCCACGTCATCGTCCACATCACCGGTTGATCGAGTCAAAGTGCCACGTCATCGCCACGTCATCATCAACCAGTCAGAGCGTGCCACGTGTCACAATCTTATGGTGCCAACAATCCATTTCGCCCTGTGTCGCCACGTCCGCAGAATTATTGAATCAAATTATCCGCAATCGCCACGTCAGCAGATAAGAATCGGAACCGGCCAATCATGTGACGACACGTCCTCGCATCGCGACGCAAGAACAAACTTGGCGTCGCGACACGGGGACCTTATTGGGGCCTATAAAAAGAGCTCGAAATTTCAGTTTCAGATGTACCTTACTCTCTAATTTCTCTGATGTAAATAGGGAGTTTTCTATCTAGTTTCTTTTTAATTTCAATTTTCTAATAAATTTTAATTACGTTTGGTAATACTAATAATTTACTTTTTTACTTTTACAGTTTTTACTATTCAACCATGAGGAGGTAACTTCCCCCTGCTAGGGTGAAAGGTAATTCTTTTACTATTGCTATTTAGATTAATCTCCCTTAAATATATAATATATTCACTATTTAAAATTTGACTTCAAAAGGATACCGCCAGATTGGTCGGTTGGTAATTCATTTTAATCTGGTTTAAACTTGACTAATCAAGGATACCGCCAGATTGGTCGGTTGGTAATTAAATTTTCTTACTGCCTATATGGCAGGTTTATTTTGGTTCCGTCTTTATGGTTGGTTGGACTTAATTTGACTTTATCAGGTTACCGCCTATATGGCTGGTTGGTAAAATAATCACAAGTTAATATATTATATTAAGGGAGATATCTAAATAGTAAATAGTAAATAGTAAAAGTTGATCATTTTACATTAGCATTTATTTTATGTAATTTACTTTTCAGCTTTTACTTTACCGTAATTACTTTTCAGCATTTTTACTTTATGTCTTTTACTTTTAAGTTTTTACTAGCCCCAGTTATGTGTTGTAAATAAATTAGTTATTTGGGGTTGTGATGACTTTTAATATCACCGGTTTATAAGGGGTTATTTTATAGTTTGGGTAATTTAAAGGTTTATTTATTAAGTCTTAAGCTTAATACGTCTTGTTAATTGGCCACTAATAAGATTGATCTGGTAAATCTAAAATAAACTTGACAAATGAATTTTAGGTTTCAGCCTTAGACTTAATAGCCCACGATCTTCCTTTAGGATAGATAACCCTTTAATAGATTTCCTTACAAGATAGACATATACATGTCGGGCGGGGGTAACCATAATTGGAACTTAAACTTATTGAATCCAGATAATTTGGTTGACATAGACATATGGTTCAATTGGGTTAAACTGGGTATTTGAGTCTGACCATCAATAGAGGCTTTCGCATAATTTAGTGTTCCAGGTTAGTAAACCGATTTATTACACAAACATGAAATAACCACTTCATCTTTTAAAAGATATTAGAAAGATTCACAACCCTAGATAGTTTTTAATTTTGAATTTTCTTAAACCGACCTTCGTGTAATTTTATTTACTTGTTTTTAAATTTAGAATCATCACCATTTCAAATCAATCAATCAACCTGTTAGATACTAGTAATCATTTGACCTCATAAAATTAATAGATTAGGTATTAAGTCCTCGTGGGATCGATATTTTTTATACTACTTGAACGATACGTGTGCTTGCATTATACGCTTGTGTGTAATCATCGGTCAAGTTTTTGGCGCCGTTGCCGGGGACTTATTTATCTTTCACTATCAGTTTATAGGTTAGATACATTTACTTGTATCTAATTTCTTTTTACTTACTGTTTTTGTTTTCTTGTGTTTCAGGTTCTCAGAAACTTCATGAGACGAACCAGAAGCTTTGAACTTCGACCGCTTGACCCATAAATTGAAAGAACCATCAGACAGTTGAGAAGAGAAAGGCGAGAAGGCCAAGAAACTTTAGTTAACATGAAATCTGAACCTTTGGAGGTTGCACCACCAATTCCCATTCGAGACAGAACCATTCCAGTGGTTGACAGACTCATTTCATGTATTGTACTTCCTCCCTTACCAGCAAATGCGGGTGACATCAAAACATGCATTCAGATGATTCAACAGTGAGTGCAGTTTGGGGGGAATACAACTGAAGATCCTAATGCTCACATCAGCAACTTCCTGGAAGTTTATAGCACTTTCAATTACAATCGAGAAGCTGAAGAAGCAATGAGACTGCGTGTTTTTCCATACTCCTTGAAGGACAAAGCTAAAGCTTGGCTACATTCACTACCAGCAGGTTCTATCACAACTTGGAACACTTTAGCCACCAAATTTCTTGCAAAGTACTTTCCACCAGCCAGAACTGGAAAGCTGAGGAATGATATCACATCCTTTGTACAACAAGACTTGGAAACTCTCTACGAGGCTTGGGAAAGGTACAAAAATTTGCTCCGGAAATGTCCTCACCATGAGATTCCAAAATGGCTTCAAGTCCAAACCTTATATAATGGACTTTCTGGAATAATGAGAACCACAATCGATGCTGCTGCTGGAGAAGCTTTAATGGCAAAAGGAGAAGATCAAGCCTGGGACCTAATCGAAGAAATGGCCAACAACAATTCCTTATGGCCAATAGAAATGAGCATGATCCAAATAATTGCAGGAATTTATGAAAGTGGAGCCAATACAGCAGTCAACGCCAAGCTGGATCAGATATGTAAATTCATGGAGACTCTTACCACTGGATCCATAAGTTCACCATATGGAGGAGCACCAGAACCAAACCAATTTGAAGAGACGGTGAATTTTGTCAACAATTTCAACAGACAGGGGAACAATCCATATTCCAACACCTACAACCCAAGGTGGAAGAATCATCCCAATTTTTCATGGAGCAACAATTCAGGGAAAAATAACAATCCACCATATGGATTCCAACAACATAACTATCCACCACCTGGATTCCAGCAACAGAACAATGGCCATGAGCAGGCAAATGAACCAGGAATAGCAGAAGTGCTGGCTCAGTTAAAAAAGTACGATGATATGTTTCAGAACCAATCTGCTTCCATCAAAGCAGTGGAGAATCAAATCAGACAACTAGATAATGCTCAGAGTTACAGACCGCCAGGTAATCTTCCCAGCAATACAGAACCAAATCCAATGAACCGAGGGAAGGAGCAATGTCAAGCCATTACTTTGAAAAGCGGTTCTGAAATCAAAAAAGATGTTAGAATCAAGGTATCCAAAGAAGAAGTTCTAAAAGAAGCAGAGCAACAGATGGAGGAAAAAGAAGCAAAGGAAAAAGAACCAGAAAGAATCACTCCACCTCCACCTTTTCCACAGCGACTTCAGAAAAACAAACTGGACAAGCAGTTTGCTCGATTCCTGGGGGTGTTCAAAAAGCTGCATATCAACATCCCATTTGCTGAAGCGTTGGAAGAAATTCCCAGCTATGTTAAATTCATGAAAGATATTCTTTCACGAAAACGGAGATTGGGAGACTACGAGACAGTAGCATTGACCGAAGAATGCAGTGCCATTATTCAGAGGAAACTTCCCCCGAAGTTGAAAGATCCTGGCAGTTTCACAGTTCCATGCACCATTGGAGAACATTATATCGGTAAGGCTTTATGTGATTTAGGTGCTAGTGTTAACTTGATGCCTTTTTCTATTTACAGGAAACTGCAGATTGGAGAAGCAATGCCTACCTCAGTCTCGTTGCAACTTGCTGATCGAACACTACCATTTCCAAGAGGTGTTGTTGAACATGTGCTGGTCAAAGTTGACAAACTGATTCTCTCAGCAGATTTCATCATCCTTGACATGGAAGAAGACAAAGAAGTACCTATCATTCTTGGGAGACCATTCTTGGCTACAGGTGAAACTGTGATTGATGTGCAAAAATGAGAACTGACCATGAAAGTGCAGGACCAAGAAGTTACATTTAATGTTTTCAAAGCCTTGAAATTCCCGAGTGATGAAAAGGAAAAAAGAATGCTTCAGAGTTGATGTTGTTGTTGGTTTCTAGGGTGGTCCCAAGATCAACATAAGTAATGAAATAGAATGAATACTCAAAGAAGTAAGGCGGAAACACACTTACATTGAACGGCTATGGATGTGATGATCAACAAAACTTTATCCTCCTTGCTTCCAAGTTTCGGCCAAGATGGATTTGTTGATGAAGTTCTACAAGCTCCAAGCTTCAATGGATTCCAAGCTCTTAGTTCGGTTTCCCTATCACATTGTATTGATTCTCTAATGTGCTAGCAAGATGGAAGAAAGAAAAATGACTTCCTTTCCTTTGGAGAGAGCTCACGGTTTTGCTTGAGAGAGGGAGAGAGTTTTTGTGCTTTGTTTCTTTGTTTTCTAAAAAAAATTACCAAAAACCTTACCCAAAAATATGGTATATGCTTTACCAAAGTCAAAGCAATTTTTTGGCTCCAAAATGGCATTAAATGCCCACACCAACCAACATCATGAATAGTGACTGCATGTCACTCACCAAAAAGGTGACTTAGACATCTATCACTAAAGTGACAAGTGATGTGACTCGCGATGTGACTTGCGGCCGCACTTGATTCAAAATCGGAGTGGCGTCGCAAACACATTCCGGGCTCAGTTTCGTTAATTCCAAATTAATGAGTTTTCCGTTGCGTCGTAATTAAATCAAATTTAATTAAATAATCATGCATAGCAAAATTACTATTCACGTCGTTTGTTAATTAATTCTAAATCAATTCGTTAGCCCGAATTAAAATCCAATTTTAATTCCGCCTCGAAATCAAATTTCGTATAATATATCGAATATATTATTTTATCGATTAATTCGAAATTAATCGTTCTCTCACTTCAAATAGTACTTTATCCCAGATAAAGTCTCTCCGCTATTAATCCCAGATTAATAAAGTTCGAATCACACATCATCGGTGAATCTTCTGGAAGCAACCCAAGAGATCCATGGATATGTTGGCAGTAAATACGGTCGTTGGACTATCCGAACACGTACGTACCTTGTACTACATTTTTACCGATTTACAAGACAAGGTTGGCTTCTAGCAAAGCGCCATGCCTACCCAATTCTCCAGAAATATTCTTAATGGAATATATGATCTATGTCAGGCGTAATATACGTAGTATTGTATATCTCGTGATCCAGTATCGGATGTCACATGCAAGGCCTGGGGCTGGAATATGTTGGACAATAATGACCCATAACGTCACTATTTTTATAGATCATGGTGTTGTTGTACAAATTAACTATGTGACAAAGGAGATTGCACTCTTATCATTTGTGATGAGATCACCAAGATATATAAATGATAGGAGGTCTTTATGATTTGTTCCTGGATTGAGAATGATATGAGATAGTATCAGTCCTCGAAGGATAAATCATTAAATATCCATAGTCAGAGTATTATCGAGATTGGACATCGATGAATACGTAAAAGACTACTATTACACTTGTGCGTGTTGTGAGGGCACAACAACATAATTCTCATATATTTGGGTATAAGATACTCATGCAAGTGTAATAGGAGGTTGTGTTTTACCGATGGTATGGGAAACAGATTCGCTCTGGATAGACCCCCTCAGAATTCCTTTGGTAGTATGACTATGTGTCTATGGAAGTCCGAAATCACGGTAGGTGTATTTGGTCTTAACCTGAGACTTGCACCGCTAATACTTGCGACAATCAATATACTTTGGTTGCGGTCGTCCAGGGCTTTAACATGTTCTGTGAACGCCTAAGTTGGGTATATTGAGAATCGTAGTGTGTTGGGTGTGATGTCAAGACGGAAGTGTCACTCCAGTCATATGGAGATGATGATCGCGTAGGGATACATAACTGATTCTCTAAAAAGGTTGCAACCGTCGGGATAATATGACTTGGTCATGATTATCCGATATTAAAGAGACTAGTTGCTCATAATCCGATATATGCTTCATACGGGGCAGACAGTGTACCAGCCCCAGGCCTTGCATGTGATCATCCGATACTAGATCGAAATACGCAATACTATGTATACTACGTCTGATATAGATCCTTTATTCCTGTAAGGATATTTCTAGAGAATTGGGTATGCATGGCGCTTTGCTAGAAGCCAACATTGTCTTGTAAATTGGTATAAATGTAGTACGAGGTACTTACGTGTTCGGATAGTCCGACGACCGAATTCACTGCCAATATATCCGGGGATCTCATGGGTCACTTCCAAAAGATTCACCGATGACGTATGACTCGCACTTTTAATTAATCTGGGATTAATTAGATGAGTGAGAGAATTAATTTGGGATTAATTGCGAAGATATTTTATCTGGGATAAAATATCATTTAAAGAGAGATAACGATTACTTTGGAATTAATCGCTAAAATAATATATTTGATATATTACACGAAATTGGATTTCGACGCGGAATTGAAACTAGATTTTAATTCGGGCGAACGAGTTAATTTAGAATTAATTCGTTAGCAATGTTAATAGTGACTTCACTTGGCGTAATCATTTAATTACGAAGCAACGAAAAATTTGTTAATTTGGAATTAGCGAACCCCAGCCCGAGATTATTACGAGGGCATTCGCATTTCGAATTCGAGTGCGGCATGCAAGTCAAATCAAGCGTCAAATCATTAGTCACATCAAGCGTCAAATCACTTGTCACTTTGAGTGACGTGACTTGACAACTTGATGGATAGATGTGACTTGATGGAAGTGGTTGAAAGCTTTTTGAAAGCTTGATACACATATACTATTATTTTAACATTTGGTGTATGTTGAATTGTTTTAAGAAATCAATAATCCCTTTACACATTTTCAACTCTCTCTTTCTCTCTTTCCTCTCTTCATCTACATGCCCATGGAGGGGTAATTTCTTCACTGGTTTTGGCAGTTAACTGCCGTGAGCCAAGGAGAAATGGGAAGCAAGTGTGATGGTTTTTGTGGCAAAAATCAGGAGTGCTAGCACACTACGAAGTCATGCAAAGGTGATAGGGAAGTCCACCCATGAGCCGAGAATCGTTTGACGAAGCTTGGAGCTTGTTTAAGGACCTCCAATGGCCGAATTTGAGGACTGCACAAACAGCCACTGCCGAGCAGTCCAAGAGGCAGAAAGTTGAGTTTTGTTGCCTACCGCGTCGCTCAATCGCTCGATGTGAGTATTCTGCAACTCCCTCGTTTTATTCACTTATGTTTCATGCTTGTTTATTGATCCTTGGGACCTTAGCAAACTCCAACAATGGTATCAGGGCAAGGAAAAGCATGAAATTGATTTTGGGCTTAAAATTTGGGTAAAATTGATTTTGAGCATGAATAATGAAATTGGATGATTTAATATGCTTAATTAATGTTTTGTGGATGATTGATTGGATCAATTTGAAGAAATTGTGATTGGATCATTTTTTCCCCAAATTTTGGTGTTGGTCTAATGTGATGCCCTATTTTATTTTCTTAGATTTTTTGATTTTAATCATTGGATGAGTTGGAATCATGTTGGGAATATTGATTTAGGATTTAATTGGATTGAATTCAGAATCGATTTGAAAAACCCTACTTTGGCCGAGACTTTGAGCATGATTTGGGTTTGATTTTTGATCAAAATGTGTTGGACACTAATTGATGTAATTGAGCATGATTAATTAGGCTAATTGGTGTTTTGGAAATTTTAATTGGGTAATTAATTGTGTTATACAGTTTGTGTAATTAAATTGGAAATTTGGAATTTGGAATTTAATTATATTGGGCCTAATTTTGGAAATTGGACTTTGAAAGTTGTTATTGGGCTTATTGGGATTGGTTGTACTAAGTCGGGTTTAGGCAAAATTGGTTGGATCCAATTGGGCCCAAAATCGCTTCCATAAAGCCCAAATGCGACTAATGGACCTTTAAAGTTTAATTGGGCCTAATGGGCCTAAATTGATTTCTTGGCTTATGGGGTAACTCCCGGATTGGACTTTGGTTATTGAGTTCGACCCGAGTTGACCAAAAGTCCACGCCTTAAGAAATTAATTAAAAGCCCATTGGACTTTAATTAAATTGACGTTGGACGTTAATCGGGCTTTGAGACCCGTAACGATTAAATTTGGAATTTAAATCGTAAAGGATTATTAATAAAGTGTGATATTTAATTTGGAATTAAATAGTGAATTAGTATTAAATACAAATTGAATTGGATTTAATTGTGTAGTTTAATTTAATTCGAGAATTCGTACTTTGAGTACTTATTCGCAAAACGAGTTTGACTCGAGCAAAATCAAATCGTTGTTTGAACATTGGATGATTACTAATTATCAGATTAATTAATTTGATTAGATTGTTTGATAACATGCTTGTGTGAATACATGGTTGCGATGCATGAATAATGTATATCAGATGGATTTTAGATGGGTGGGGCAATTTTAGAATTATTGTAATAAATTATTTAGTTTTGGACCTGCGTGTCCAGCCTTATCACCTCCTTATTATTTGTATTCTCTTTTCACCTATTCCCCTCAATGTAAATGAGGTTTCTTTAGAAGTGTAGTGTAACGAGTAGAAGTGATACATGTGACAAAGGAGAGATTTGATATAGGATCAATGTGTAAAGTATCCATCCGCATATCATTATTATTTATTCATATGCGCTTTATTATGTGTTTAGAATGCATGTTTAAGGGTGTATGATGATGAGACCTTAACAAAGATAATAAACTGGTTGCCAATTTGCACTCGAAAAACCCTCGCAAAATATTAAGCGTCTTTCCTTCCATAGAGTGATTCTTACTCAAGATCCGAGACTGGCATTGGCTTGTTGGCCAAAGTCAAGGCCTTTGTCCGTCGAGGATGTGTTTGAATCACGAGAGCTTTGTTCCATGTCAGTGTCTTGTCCAAGTTGTGGTTTGTTGGCCAAAGTCAAGACCATTTCTTGTCCATCGACATTGATTATGAAGCTTTCCATGGTCAATGGGTCGCGCTTAACTGGGATCACTAAGTTTGTTGTGCCAAAGCCAAGGCTTAGTTGATTCAGAGGAAAAAGGTTAGGTAATACATTGGATGTATTGGCATATATATGATATATGTTTCGGACTTGGATGTCCCCCTACTAGATCTAGGAATTGGATTGGATCCATTGATCTTAGAGATCTACCTAGTTAATTATCATACAATTTGTTGGCGAAAGTCAAGATTGTGTGATATTTAACGGGATCCTAGCCCGCTAGGAAACACGATTTCCCGAGTACTCGACAGAGGGTTAGAGGCTCACCGAAAAATAGTGGGAGGCAATAATTGAATTTGCATTATTCGTTTAATTACTTTCCATACGCGCTCAAACAAATATCATTCATCAAATACATTAAATGTTAGTTGGACTAATATTTAAATGTTGTTTTTAATAAATAGTTGGACTATATTCAAACTATTCATTTACAGTTGATTTTATAATTGGATTATAGTAATCAATATAATTGATTTTAATCTATTAAATCATAGTTGATTAAATAGTTGGACTATTGTAATCATTATAATAAATAGTACCTAAATGGTTGATTAAATAGTTGGACTATTAAAATCAAGATAGAATTGAAAGATTGACATTTAAAACATAATCCTTGGTAAAATGTATTTAAATGATTTAATTTTCAAATTGGGAATAATTGGAGGATGGTCATGGAAACTAATAAGTTACTTTATTTGATAAAATAACATATTAGGCTTAAGCCCGGAGTTAAGCAAATAGTAGAGCATGATCTTTGGAAGATCATGTAATGATAACTTTAGTGCTTAATCCATTCAGCTTGTCGCAGTAGACTCCTTAATTTCTGAATCAGAACAAAGGATTAGATCTTTAAAGTATGATAACGAAATTGAAGGATCTTCATAAATCTATATTTAGATTTTGAAGTACTAATATTGCAATAGTAAACTCTTGGAGAGTTAATGACTATTCTCAAGGAGACAAAGTCAAAATTTGCAATAAGGCAAGTAGCGCAAGGCACATCTTACTTCGATATTCTAGAAACCCGAGGCTTGGCCAAAGGCTATTGGAATGTGAAAAAGGGCAAAGGCATAATCATTATAGTCTTCTGGGAAGATAAAGGACATATCCCAAACTGTCTGCCTAAATTGTGGCAAACGGGATCGCGGAAGCGTGACTGCCGTTTGGACAAAGCAGACATGAAAGAATTGAAGAACGAGCAAGGCTCTGACTTCAAATATGTTTGTCATAAATATATTCACTAGTATATATATATTGATGTTCAGAATCTGCTATGAGCAGGATACTGACTTCAATTGAGATTTATCTGCGAATTGGAAACGAGACGAAAATCGCTGTTTTAACCGTAGATACCTAATTTAGGCACTACCCTCTGGTGTGTACTTAAATAGGGAAATGTTATAATGTAACTAGTTTGACTAGATACATTATCTTTATATCAGTGTTTAACCCTCTGCGGGTGAACCTTTATATTTTAGAACACTAAAGTGTTTCATTATATAAAGATGATATTGAGATAAACACGTTAGATGTGAATAACATCATTTATATTTTGAATATAAATAAATCTCAAAAGAATATAACGTGACACACAAATAGCTCAAACTGATTTGATCAGGAGAATCATATCGTGGCATTGATGTCTGGGACACAATGAAACAAGACTCGTATATCCACGCTTTTGTAGAGTGGGTACTCGGACTGTTTTGATTCCAATCAAATAAAGTCTACGAATCTAGTTAATTGGGCAAAGTGCTTAAAGCACATTTACTTGGTAAAAATGTAAATGCCACTGATCTATTAGCCCTAGTTTATAGTGAAGCAAGTGGGCCCATGTCTAGCTAGGCTAGAGGTGGATATGAATATTTCGTGACTTTTACGGATGTGGCATCGCGTTATGGTTATGTGTTTCTTTTAGAACACAAATCGGAAACTTTTAAGTTTCGACACGAAATAGACGAACAGATCGGCTATAGTATTAAACTGTCACGGTAAGACCGTAGTGGAAAATACTTAAGCAATAAGTTTCTATTATACTTGAAAGAGTATAGTATTCTTTCAATGAGGACTCTTCCCGGAACACGTCAATATGTGACCGGCGTAAACACACACACGTATAACGCAAGCGTACGTATCGTTCAAGTAGTATAAAAAATATCGATCCCACGAGGACTTAATACCTAAGCTATTAATTTTATGAGGTCAAATGATTACTAGTATCTAACAGGTTGTTTGATTGATTTGAAATGGCGACGATTCTAAATTTAAAGACAAGTAAATAAAATTGTTCGAAAATAGGTTTTAAAAACTATCTAGGGTTGTGAATCTTTTCAATATTATTTAAAGATGAAGTGGTTATCCTATAGTTGGGTAATATATTGATTTATTAACCTAGAACACTAAATTATGTGAAAGCCTCTTCCGATGGTCAATTACAAATACATAGTATATCCAATTGAACCATATGTCTATGTCAACCAAATTACTTAGATTCATTAAGATTAAGTTCCAATTAAGGCTACCCCCGCCCGACAGATATATTCCTATCCTGTAAGGAAATTTATTAAAAGAGTTATATATCCTCAAAGAAGATCGTGGGCTATTGAGTCTAGGGTCTTAAACTTAAAATCCCTATGTCAAGTTCATTTTAAGTTTACCTAATCAATTTTATTAATGGCCAGTTAATAAAAAGCATTAAGATTAAGACTCAATAAATAAATCTTTATATTACCCAACTATAATCTAACTCTTATAAACCAGTGATATTGAAATTCATCACAATCCTAGATAACTAACTTAGTTATGACACATGGTTAGGGCTAGTAAAAACTTAAAAGTAAAAGCCATAAAGTAAAAAGCGAAATAGTAAATGCGGTAAAGTAAATACTGAAAAGTAAATAACAATAAAATAAAATGCTAAGGTAAAATGATTATTTTTACTATTTACTATTTTAGATATCTCCATAAAATAATATATAAACTTGTGATAATATTACCAACCAGCCATATAGGCGGTAACCTGATTAATTCAAATTAAGTCCGACCAGCCATAAAGGCGGTATGATTTGTCCATGAACCTGCCATATAGGCGGTAAGAAAATTTAATTATCAACCAGCCATATAGGCGGTATCCTGGATTAGTCAGGTTTAAAACCAATTTAAATTTAATAGCCAACCGACCAATATGGCGGTATCCGTATTAAGTCAAATTTTAAATAGTAAATATATCTATTTTAAGGGAGATTAATCTAAATAGTAACAGTAAAAGAATTACCTTTCACCTTAGCAAGGAGAAGTTACCTCATCATGGTTGAATAGTAAAAATGAAACAGTAAAAACAAGATAAATTACTATTACTATTACAGAAAGTAATTACTATTACAAAATGTAATTAATTACAAACTTTAAATTAAAGAGATTAGAGAGAGAAACTCCCGATTTACATCAAAGAAATGAGAGAGAATGGGCAACTAAAACTGAAATCTCGAGCTCAATTTTTAGACAAATTTTTGGTCCAGCGTTGCCACGCTAAAAATGCACTAGCGTCGCGACCCTAGCAACAGTTTCTGGAGTC